>CM046865.1:341759-406077 GCA_025617745.1 Heliocidaris erythrogramma | reverse complement strand
AGAGCCATTTTGAAAACTTTAGAGGGCGCTGTTTATAAAATGCGTAATCGGAAATGCATGAAATCCTGGCATAAATGTGTGTAACGCCAAGACCAAGACATGTAAAAGTTTGAGACAGAAAATCAATTGATATGACAAAGTTATAGGAATTTTTGATATTCGGGAGTGAAAATAAACAAGAAATTAGATTTTTCAATATGGCCGATTGCGACATAAATTTTACAGTGTGAAGATGGCATTTTTCGTATTAATTTTTTTATTAGAATGTACAGAGCAACTCTTGGACTATCTACAGGAATTTGTTAGAAGTCTGTAGGATGTAGGATAGCTGAGATAGGCAAGGAGAACAAAAGGCATGAAAATGGCCCCAAAACGGACAAAATGGCGCCTGGACGGTCATGCATGAGTGAATTCGGAAAACGAAGACCTCAGTAAGTTAGAAGGGATGCCAAGGAACATGCATACGAAATTTGAAATGAAATGGACAAGGGGAAAGGACCTAGACAGAGCTCACAAACACCCTGTGCAAAACGAATGGGGTCTGAGGTCTAAGAAGAAGAAGAAGAAAACTAGAACTGCAATCGTATCAGAACGATGTGCATGCATTGACGTCTGTATTTTGTATTTCCTTGAACAGTAAAATAAAGAGCATCACTTAAACTACCTATAGAAATTTGTTTGAAGTCTGTAGCATCTAGAATAGTGGAGATAGACAAGTAGAACTGAGCTGGCATGAGTCATGGACTCATGGGTTGAAGGTCATTCTATATTTGGGTCTACGTGCTAGTCTGTATTTGCAGACTCTGTTAAGTACCTGTCACTATATAGCGTTTAAAACGAAGCGCTTGATAGATTTTGAAAATCTGGCTTGGAGAGTTTCTTCATTTTGCCTTGAAGCATGTACCTGCCAAATTTCAAGAAAAATAAAGATCGTTCAGGGGGTCAGAGTTGGGAAACCGATTTCCCCCATAGACAATACTGTGCAGGGTATACAATAGCGTTTAAAACGAAGCGCTTGATAGATATTAAAAATCCGACTTCGAGAGTCTCTTCATTTTGCCTCGAAGCATGTACCTGCCAAATTTCAAGAAAAATAAAAATCGTTCAGGGGGCCAAAGGCGGGAAACCGATTTGCCCCATAGACAATACGTGTAATACATGTGCAGGATCCGTATAATGACCTGACTTCAATCGCGATTTACTCAAAATATTCTGTGAGACCATATATCTTTTTTTGCATCCCTGACGAGGGAATTTTATTGCGGTCATTGTGAGCCTACCGCAACTAGCGCGCCATTTAAAATAAGCATATTACGCAATATTACGTAATGCATAGTAAATTACGGTTTTTGCGTAATATCTTCGCGATGACGTCATCGATTTCAACCAAATTTGGTTAACAGTTGTCAAATACTCAAATACACATACCCACCAAATTTCAAAGACGTACGTTGAATGTTCACAAAATTAGAGCAAGTTGTCTTTATTTCGGCATTTATGCAAATATTGTGATTTTCAAGTGCAATTTTCTCAAAGTCGGTCAGTGATGAGGTATATATTTTTTTATTTGGCTGAAAAGGGTATATCTTGAAGTATCTAAATCCAAAAAAGGGTACGGGTTTACCCAGGCATGACGGAGATACGGCCACATGAAGAGAGCCATTTTGAAAACTTTAGAGGGCGCTGTTTACATAATGCGTAGTCAGAAATGCATGTAATTTGGCAGACATGTGTGCAACGGCAAGACCAAGACATGGTAAAAGTTTGGGACAAAAATCCATTCATATGACAAAGTTATAGGAATTTATAATATTCGGGAGTGAAAATATCAAGAAATTTCGCATTTTTCAATATGGCGGATTTCGGACTTAAATTTACAGTGTGAAGATGGCGTTTTTCATATTAATTTTTTTATTAGAATGTAAAAAGCAACTCTTGGACTATCTACAGGAATTTGTTAGAAGTCTGTAGGATGTAGGATAGCTGAGATAGGCAAGGAGAACAAAAGGCATGAAAATGGCCCCAAAACGGACAAAATGGCGCCTGGACGGTCATGCATGAATGATTTCGGAAAACGAAGAGTTCAGTGACCTAGAAGGGATGCCAAGGAACATGCATACGAAATTTGAAATAAAATGGACAAGGGGAAAGGACCTAGACAGAGCTCACAAACACCCTGTGCAAAACAAATGGGGTCTGAGGTCTAAGAAGAAAAATAAAAAGAAGAAGAAGAACTAGAACTGCAATCGTATCAGAACGATGTGCATAGATTGACGTCTGTATTTTGCATGTCTTTGAACGGTAAAATAAAGAGCATCTCTTAAGCTACCTATAGCAATTTGTTTGAAGTCTGTAGCATCTAGAATAGTGGAGATAGATAGAACTGAGCTGGCATGAGTCATGGACTCATGGGTTGAAGGTCATTTTATATTTGGGTCTATGTGCTAGTCTGTATTTGCAGAATCTGTTACATATTTGATTTTATTTGATTTTATTAACAACATATTTACATGAATGAACTGATGTTTACAAACAGTTAAATTACATGTATACATAACAAAGATTGGCATTATATGTATAGAATACTTAATATAAACATGGATAGAGATGACATACAGATATGAAGAAGAGAAAAAAAAAAACAGTCAGGAATTAAGAAAAGTTTGAATTACCTGACAACATTAACATGTTATTTTTCTGACTCAAAATACTTCATAGAATTGTCAAAAATATCCACAAAGATTTACTATTGTATTATACAGAACCTTTAAAGTTGAAAATGTTGCTAACGGGAGAACCAAAAGTTAGCACAAGTGCTAGTCGAGTTTGGCTCGCCGGATTATTCATACTTTAATAATGTCAAATAAGTACCTGTCACTTTATAGCGTTTTGTATATTTAACGGGAGGGAATTTTAAAATTTAGGAGCTGTAAATGAAAAAGTATTTTGGGTTAATGCCGTACGAGTTCTTGGCAAGTGATATAGATTGATTTGTCTGGTGGGGTAATGATGGATCTCATTATTTGCTGTAAATATATTATTGAAGACAGTGGGCAATTCATGATTATGATACTGAAACATAAGTACAGAAAGATTGATGCGGTAAACATCATAATTTTTTAGTACATTATTAGAGTGAAAAAGACCATCAGTGTGGTGGCGACAATTAACATTACTTATAATTCGCATAGCCTATTTCTGTTGTAGAAAAACTCTGTCTAATAGGCATGTCGCACTGTTTCCCCAGGCTAATATTCCATAATTTAGATATGGTAAAACTAGTGTGGAGTATGTAGTTTTTCAAAAAATTACAATACACATTTAATCGAATGCACTTATTTAAAACTTGTTAGCCTTTTGATGAAATTGAATGACCGAAGAGTAACAGAAGCCGGTTGCAGGTGAAATTGGATGCTCTGATTTTAAACTTTTGCTTGAAAGTCAAATTTGAATGAAGAATTTGAAGAATATGTTGCACAAAAAGTAAATTTGTACGTGTATAAATGAATTTGGATGCTCACTTGTTAAATGGTCAGTGCTCTTTTTTCAGATGAGAATGAACCATTTGAACAATTTGTTGAACGAATCGTCAATTTGGACGAATCAAAGTGAAATTGATTGTTCTTTCCTTAAATCGTTTGCTCATAATATATATATAAATTTTTTCATTTTATGTAATGACAAAATAATTGATTTCTATGTTTTTTTCAGTAGTGATTTTTAACGTTGTGGAATGTCTTCCTTTTCATAGAAGGGTATGTATGTATGTATGTTTGCCTCAATTAGTCTTCTCCTATCCTCGTTTGAACTTTTCCTGTAGCGAACTGGGTGATAATTTGCCATTGTTTCAATGTGAAGCGGATAGTAGGTAAACGTGGTACTTATAAGCGCAACATGCAGAATGACCAAGGGCTCGAATGCACTTATTTAAAACTTGCCAGCCTTTTGATGAAAATGAATGACCGAAGAGTAACAGAAGCCGGTTGCAGGTTACATTGGATGCTCTGATTTTAAACTTTTGCTTGAAAGTCAAATTTGAATGAAGAATTTGAAGAATATGTTGCACAAAAAGTAAATTTGTACGTGTATAAATGAATTTGGATGCTCACTTGTTAAATGGTCAGTGCTCTTTTTTCAGATGAGAATGAACCATTTGAACAATTTGTTGAACGAATCGTCAATTTGGACGAATCAAAGTGAAATTGATTGTTCTTTCCTTAAATCGTTTGCTCATAATATATATATAATTTTTTTCATTTTATGTAATGACAAAATAATTGATTTCTATGTTTTTTTCAGTAGTGATTTTTAACGTTGTGGAATGTCTTCCTTTTCATAGAAGGGTATGTATGTATGTATGTTTGCCTCAATTAGTCTTCTCCTATCCTCGTTTGAACTTTTCCTGTAGCGAACTGGGTGATGATTTGCCATTGTTTCAATGTGAAGCGGATAGTAGGTAAACGTGGTACTTATAAGCGCAACATGCAGAATGACCAAGGGCTCGAATGCACTTATTTAAAACTTGCCAGCCTTTTGATGAAAATGAATGACCGAAGAGTAACAGAAGCCGGTTGCAGGTTACATTGGATGCTCTGATTTTAAACTTTTGCTTGAAAGTCAAATTTGAATGAAGAATTTTAAGAATCTGTTGCACAAAAAGTTAATTTGAACGTGTATAAATGATTTTGGATGCTCACTGGTTAAATGGTTTGCTCTTTCTTCAGATGAGAATGAACCATTTAAAGAATTTGTTGCATGAATAGTGAATTTGGACGAATCAAAGTGAAATTGATTGCTCTTTCCTTAAATCGTTTGCTCTTAATAGGAATCTTGATGACCCATTTGAAAAATTCGTTGCACAGATGACGAATTTGAAGGAGCAAAAACGAAATTGAATTTACATGTACCATGGCGATCATATCGTTTGTGAATTTGAATGCTCAAAATGTGAAATAGATTGAACAAATTGTGAAATTGAGCGGGAAAACCTATATTATATTTCTTATCATTTTAACACCCCCTACTCCTCGGTGGCGGACCTACGGTTCTAATTCGTTTTTTATAAGGTCTGCCAGCTTAATAACCAAGGTGGGGGTGTTAGAAGGAACTCACGGACCTTTCGCGCTATCAGCACGATGCTCTAAAATATGCACGATGCTCTACAATATTTTACATTTATTAATTTGTAATTTTTTAAAAGATTGAGTTGAGTAACTTTATTAATTTAAGCGTTTTTATTTAAAGAAATCGAAAATGAATCTGCTGTGCAGGGCAAACCTTAACGCTCTTAACCCTACTCGTCTTGTCTTTTTACCTCTCTCTCTTTTTGTCCCTTTTGGCTATAGCCTACCCACCAACAATTGTTTATCTATCAGTCCACCATATTATAACTCTCCCGGGACCCATAGTTTCTTTAAATCAGCTCTTCTCAAGTTCACGCACCACTAGCACTCGGTGTGTTTGCACTTGGCTTTAATCTCACCTCGCTACATCATTATTGAAACATGTGCAATTGTGTTGAATCATCAATTCTAAATTAACGTCTATAATCCTAGTAACAATTTTACATCAAAAAGACCATTACTAAATGAAGGTATTTATTGTGAAGTATTGTTTTTTGGAAAATAATTATTAAGATATGAAATTGAATAGTTTGTGAAATGTGGAAGTAATGTGTACCTTATATTTAGCAGTGGTCTATATACAGTTTTTATATTTATAAAGTCATTTGTAGGAATTATTCTTTCTGTCAATTTTTTGAGATTTCATGTTACAGAAAGTCTGGAGTCTAGCTGTGAAGTGTAGAACTGTTGGAATTTTCAAATGTTGTTTACATCATTTACACCCCATTATCAAATCTCATCACACTTGACTCTAAGGTCAACCCTGTACTTTATAATCACTGCCGTGAATTCTCTTAAAGGAGTTGGCATCTGTTTGTCTAGACATTTGATGTTATCTATCATTTTTACAATCTGGTAAAAAGAGGAAAACAATATAAAGCGGGGATTTAAGGTGCCGAATGTGATTTCCAAATCCAAGTGATATATCGTATGTAGAAAATATATGTCTGTTTAGTTCTATGATATTGCTAGCTTATTTTCTATTTTACAAAATCCTAAATCTGTTTATGAGCGGCCTGACGTTTTGAAGTCTACTTATCTACTCTTTAACCGTAATTATTTAATAGTAATAGGTGAATCCTTGTAATAATAATAATAATAATAATAATAGTGTATATTTATAGAGCGCACACACCGTCCAAAGACGCTCATGGCGCCAGCCCAGCAACAGTTCTCTTATACCTGGCAAATAAACACATACATGTGCACATGACTCTATAACCGATAAGAATGTCGGTCGGTTTTACTTTGATCAATATTTTTGGTAATACAGCGCATTGGTGATTTATACAGTGTACCTATTCAAGTCTTGGTTTGACTGATTGATCAAAAAGAATATTATTAGCTGTTATTACATATTTATAAGGAGGGATAATTTCCCCATCCCAGTAGAGTTCTGCAAATATATTAGGGGTTAGCCCTGTGAGTGTATGAATACGCATTGGTAGAGATAATTACAGTAATATGGAGTGATTTTGACTGTTAAGAACTGTGACAAATAGTTATGAACTTTCTATTGTACCATTTCTATTCAACTACCAACAACTCAGCTGATAGGTAGGATTAGAAGTTGGGTATGAACTGGTCTTGTACATAGGGAATATGTATTATGTGCCTGGGGTGTTTGAGAGTAACCATAGAGCAATGACTTTATGTAGGATAAAAATGAGGTATCTCGACAACGAGTTAACTCATAAATGTGAAAGTATCCTGCCTAGATATAACGTTACTCAGAGGGACAGTGGGGGTAGAAGTTGGTGGTTAATAGGTTTGGTCCATAATACTCTCTTGGTTACAGCCTTGGTTGTCCCTGGTTTCGATCAAGGGGATTGAGAGAGATTGAGAGAGAGAGAGAGAGAGAAAGAGAGTGTGCATTGGAGTTAGGGATAGATTGAGAGATTGTGTATTGATAAGCTAGATTTGTATAGAATTCGACACTGCCTTGGATTAATTATTGTTATTTTGGTATGTGTTGAACTTTTAAGCTAGAAAAAGTATCAGAGAGTTTTTAATGTTTATAATTGTTAGAAACTGTCTGAATTCTTTATTATTTATTACCGTGGTGCGACTTGATATAGTATTAACAAATATCCATATATATACGACAACTACAATGTTAGGTAGTGACGCTAGAGGCAGGAGGGTAGTAATGGCCCTCACACAAAATAATATGTCCACAATTTACACCAACTAGAAGATTAATATTTGCGGAATATTTTCTCGCACCTCGATCTCTCTATACGCTCGCTCTTATAATGCATAGTGATATCGAAAAAGATGGTATAAAGTATGATGAGATCATTGTAGTTATAGTAATCGTAAAGAAAATGGACAAGGTTAATGTACAAATAGAATTATCATTAAAGTTTCCACATTAATTTGCTATTGCCATTTGCTTATATATCGCTGAAAATAACGTGTGATTAAACTACTTTTTTGCTTAACCTTTTAAAAATTTAGAAGAAGTAAATATGTGCAGGATCGGTATTATGACTTGATTATAATTAATGTGTCCTTACTTTGATTTGAAAAAATACATCAAAACAATTAGTTTTGATTGTTTTAATTTGAGTGGATATAAATGAGCGTATTATTTTGAGAAACTCGGGCTGATGTGGACGGGTCTGAAATTCAGTCTTAGGAAGTTAGAAGGAGACAACTTTTATATACAACAAATCCAGCAGACAGCAGTAGTCGGTGAAGTTCTGGTTTTAGATGTTTATTTTGAAAAGTGATCAAAATTCTAATAGTTTCATTCTCCGTAGACGTCTATTCACATTTGTAAAACATAATTAAAATCAATTGCCTCTAACTAACCTTTGATATTTCACCCGTTTGTTTCATATTATATATAATACTCCTACTACCCTTTCGTAAAATGTTTAAGGGAAACGAACATATACTTTTCAAATGCAATCATTTCTCAAATTCTTAATATTGTAACCAGTGGTATAAGAAAATCGGCATTTATATCTCAAACGAGACATAATAATAATGCTGTCATAAATAATAAAATAGCTAATGCAAAATAAACATGACCAAAATAGTATACCTTTGATATTTCACCCGTTTGTTTCATATTATATATAATACTCCTACTACCCTTTCGTAAAATGTTTAAGGGAAACGAACATATACTTTTCAAATGCAATCATTTCTCAAATTCTTAATATTGTAACCAGTGGTATAAGAAAATCGGCATTTATATCTCAAACGAGACATAATAATAATGCTGTCATAAATAATAAAATAGCTAATGCAAAATAAACATGACCAAAATAGTATACCTAATATAAAAATATCAATCCTCAATTTAATACTACTTGTCCATATTCATTCACAACCGTCTTTTTATAATAATTTCCCTTTAAAGCCTTGATAGTAACATACACATTATTGTCCTCATTCTCATAAGAGTGATGTATTCTTTTCATTGCATATAGGCCTACTAACGTTTAACACCCGTTCACTTTGATGAGATAATACATTATTTTTGGCTAATGTGTTTATTTCAGTCTTGTATCATAGCTTATAAATAAATGATATTCGTGTATTCCTGTATTCAAAGGAATTTGCCACATCTTGGTTTATGCATAATTCATGAATTTGTGTTAACATGTGTCGATAAAAATGGTTTGCGAACCTACTAACCAGTTATTAATATCAGACAACCATTTTCAACCTGTCCGCTTCAATGTGATGATGCCTTGTGCTTAAGCTAAGTCAACATAGTTGTACATTTTACTCTTTTTTATACTGCTATTTTTATAGTTTATGAATAATTTATGGATTCTGCTTTAACATGTATTATTACATCAAAAAACAAAATCGCCACATCTTAGTTGATGAATTGTGTATGAATTTCTATTAACATGCGTACAAATACATTCCAAAGAGCCATACGTAGTATTAATATGTAGACCTAAACGATTTAGGTCAATAAGTACCAATTTGCTGAAAGCAATATTGCATTATACATCTGACCCCAAAAAGCTTTGCCAAAACACAGTTTTTGCAGGTACAAATGTACTTAGTGAGAATCTCCTTTAATTTCCTAAAATTGTGTGGATTCTTTTTTTTATATTAAATGACGATGAAAACATAAATAAGTACACTTTGAAACTTTAGGCCGTTCACAATCATATTAAATATTATGTATAATAGGAGATGAGCTAAAAATAATACACAATTAAACAACCAAATATTTCGTATTTAAGATAAAGCGGTCCGGTTTCAAAAGGGAATTGGTAGCAGCCTACCCCCGCCTACCCTAAATCCACACCTTATGTTTTTCATTTTTAACCACATTTTACCAACGACGATTGTTAGATTGTGGTTACATTTAACATGGAAACAGGGTAACAACATTTATTTTGTATGTAAATAGGTCTGAACCTGTCCTTTTCTGGTCATTTTATGTACTTGGTGTTTCCCATTGGTGACCACTGGGCCGAAGCACGAATGTCAAATGTCACATAAATCAAAATTGTATGCCCTTGTTCTTTACATTTGATCTTGAAGAAGCCAGTTTGGTCACGTACCACTTTTGTGAGATGTGCAACCTGTTGGTCACTCAGTTTGGCCTAAAACATTCATGATTGGTCAATTAGTACACAAACTAATCACCTTTTGATTTATTGTTTATATCCAATATGCAGTTATCTATATTTTGTTAAAATATTCTTTTAATTAATTATTACTGATATAATGGTCAAGAGATGTAAATTAATATCATTTACATGTATGATCCACGATTAACGTGATAATTACACTCAGATTGGGTGCTGAAAGCCATGCAGTATTTTATTAACCCAAACATAATACAGTTATAGAATTTTGTTGTTGATAAATAAACCTATTATAGATACTTATTAGGCTATCACCGCTCATTGAAATTTGACAGGGTTTCGGTCTTGGGCGATAGAGGAGCCAGGGGTGGACAAGAGTCAAGACGAGGATCTACGCTCCTTGGAAGAGAATTAAGATTTAACGAACTGTTATTCAATACAACAGCAACCTATATATTTACTCAAGAACATTTTTAAGACTTTATTAATTTAGACCTTAAATCCAAACTTCAGTTATTCAAGTTATCAATTATAAGGTTACAATATAATTATGACAATTTAATATCATGAATATGTGTATTCATTAATCTTTGTAGCATATAAACCGAAGAAGAAAGACACGAATTAAATATTGGTACACGATCTTAAATTATTGTTTCAGACTTCTATTTTCGTTTTCTTCGTTCGTGTCATTTTTTGTAACGATCCCATCACGTGGGTGGTGACAACCCCCGCCCCGTGACAACGATGATCTCTAACATGTGGTCAAATAGCTGCCGACGACTTGAAAAGAATTTATAACGGTGATTATGAAACACAGAATTGACCTTGGAGTCAAGTGTGATGAAATATGATAATGGGGTGTAAATCAAGTAAAATTGTGAACGACTTGTATATTTATTTATATTGCAAAATAAATATCACTTCGTTTTTTGAGTACGAAATTGATATATTGTAATACATTAACAAAAATCAGATAATTCTAAAATTCCTACACTTCACAAACTCCAGACCTTCTTTACCATCAAATTTCGGAACATTGACAAAAGTAACATAATTGCTACAAATGAATTTACAAATCTATGAAAAAAAAATGTAGCCTATTAAAAACAAAATTATAACATACCGCATTGTAAACCTTCAAAAAAAAAACACCATGTAACAGACCTTATTTATCATAATGAATAAATAAATAAATGAAAGAAAAAAACCATCAAAGGCTTATTAATTGTTTTGTTCCAGCAGGTTCTACAAGAGGCTGGTTTTATGTTTTAATAATGATGTAGCGAGGTAAGATTAAAGCTAAGTGGGAACACACCGAGTGGTGCTTGAACTTGAGAATAGCTAATTTGAAGAAACTATGGGTCCCGGGAGAGTTTTATGGTAGATTGATAGATAAACATTTTTGGTGGGTAGACTATAATCAAAAGGGACAAAAAGAGAGAGAGAGAGGTAGGAAAATAGGTCGAGTAGGGTTAAGATCGTTAAGGTTTGCCCTGGAGAGCGGATTTAGTTTCGATGGGATGTAGTTATGTATCAATCATTTTGTTGAAACGGTGAAGAATAGCGGGTGTCACTGTATTGCTATTAATTGATACTCTATAGTATGAGCTGTCACTGGTGTCTGGAGAAAGGCCCAATGAATGAGTCCAGTGGTATAGCTAAGTACCCACGCCGAAACGTTTAAAGACTGCCCCGTTAGTTGACCAATTGGAAAGTCGAAATAACTTTCATGATTTTGTTTGGAAAGTGTTGACCAATGGCAAAAGATTTTGCCCTGTCTGTCAAAAGGGGTAGACTGGGAGCTGGTCGAACAGCAATAAGTATTATGGGATGTAAAGTAAAGAAAATAATAAGAGATCTGATGGCCTCGAGACGCGAAGTAGGCAGCTTAGGTAGGCAGCTTAGGTAGTTGTGAAATTGATATAAAACCCCCAATTCCTCCTTTCCTCGAATTGTTTTATGGGTTGATACTGTAGCCTGTAAGACTGTATAAAGTTATACTCTTGGAGTACTTGCTTGAGATTAAACTTTTATACACCTGACTTGAAAAACCTGATCATTTGCCAAGCTTAGAAGGTGAACGAATCCAGCACTTCAGAAGTAAGGGTAATTATGATATTGTTGTTTGTGCTTGTACATTTTTATTATTTCATTAGAGAGTTATGTTATATTATGTACACTTATTGAAATATAATAATTGATATTAAAACATAATTTTAATCGCATCTGTTTTCATGATATCTTAATTGTTTTTAAATATGACATATTCAAGATGTGTATTATTCTTTTTTGGATGAATAGAATATACAAATTAGATATAAAATAAAGTAAAATGTGTCTGCTATATTTTGCAGTGGTCTATATTTTATTCTTGAAGCAATAAAGTATGAGACCTCTGTTTTGAGGAAGAGTAACCTTAATTCTATTTTAGAAAATGGATTACTGGTGATCTAACAGACACGTGAATTTTTATGCGTAATGATTACGAAAGACACGATGAATTTTTAAAAAATGGTAAAAACATGATTCCACTGACTGATTTTGAAACATGTGAAAACATGAGAGGGGATACGCAGTTCCTGACTTTTACATCATTATTCACCTGTGGAAAAGACAGTCCTTGTAGTTGCTATAGCCATGATAGCCTAAAATATTTGAAGAGCTTTAGTTTATGCAAGGAGTAATAGGACCAAGAAGTAGTACCTCATCGGTTTGTGGATTTTCCTTTTACTGATACCAAGAGGTTAACTCCTTGGTGAGAGGCGACTCAAGGCTGTGAGAGAGAGAGAGATAGAGAGAGAGAGAAAGAGAGAGAGCGAGATAGACATGATAGAAGGAGAGAGGAAAATAAGAGTGAGGGAGAGAGAGGGATAGAGACGGGAGAGAGACGTAGAAATAGGGGGGCCATAAAGGGGAGGGAGTTGAGGGAAAGCATTTTTACGTATGATAACAAATCTGTGTGTCTTTTGTGTAGAATCTGGTAGACCTGTGTGTCTCTGCTTGCACATATTTTGTGAAGCGTCTGCTTGTCGATGATTGCTTTAGTTTCGGTGAAGTACACGTGTTTGTAGACTTCAGTCTTCCCGCTCAGCTTATGAATTATGCGGGTATGTCATGTATGTGTGTGTGTGTATAATTGGGTTTTTACAGACGTGTATCAATCAGATATGATTATTTAATTAATATTGGAAGGTGTGTAATAATACACCATGAGTGTATGGCCTTTTGACCAATGCTATTACCAATATAAGCGGGCTTTATTTGATGGGTAATTGGCCCTTTTGATGTGGAAAGCCATATTTTTGGCTTAAAATTCTCTAGTTCAACCCATCTAGACTAAATGATAGAACAGTTTTTTCATAAATAAAAGAATTCAATACCTAGTTAAAACATGTGGACCGTCTTTGGCAGAATGGGAGAAGGTTTGGTCGTATTGTTTGTCAAAACACTAAAAGTATCAAATGTTTTGTAGAATACCCCCTGACTACATTTTGAAATTCTGCCGTTATAAATACTACGCAAGAACCTTAGATGCTAGACACACGCATATATCACCGGCACGGCACACGCATATTTAAGCCTCAAAACGTAATGGGTCTTAAATAGCATGTCGATAGCTGCTACAATCTCGTGGCCACAACACGAGAGAGCATGATGCCTAGATACTTTTTGATATCAAATTTGCCCTGTCCGATGACTAGCAAATATGGCTCTATTTGTTGCTCACCATTCTGTTGCAGCCATTCTTCAAGATAGATTCACATCTATAAGAGTAAATGAGCTCACATTAAGTGTCAAATAAAACAAACAAAATAAAACAAACTTAAATCTAAGCTTTTTTACCAAACTCAAATGTGAGTAAAGAGTTCTATTCTCATAAACCCCCACCTCTTTTTTCAACGACTATCATAAAAATGGTTACGAGGTAACTGGCTGTCCAATAGCCCATAAGTCTTGAAAAATATCCACATAATTGGACGAAATGATATGGCTATAATAAAAGTTTTATATGATTCAGTCTTCAAACATTGCTAGTTGTTCTTTGTGATCAGTAAATAATTTCTCTTTTCAAATTGTATTCTAAGAAAATATACCCCATAACAATGCAGATGCTATTTCGCATCACTGTAAAGGGAGTACAAATGTACAACTATTAATAAATAATATGATGCGAGGTGGGGAACTCATAACCAACTTACAGGGACTGCCATTGAGGCCAAGAAGAGTTGTATCAAATATTTAATTGAGGAATATGTATAAGTGGTTAAGAAAGTTGGAAGATCATATACCCTCTCAAAGTGAATAATGAGGTCTATTGCTTTTGACACTAAAACGTTTTCACAGCTCATTGTCCCTTGGATGCGAGGACATACAAAATAGACAAGCAATAGGATTATAGTAGTATCTCTATTATATCCTAATTGTGGATAAGAATACATAAAAGGTAGTCCAGCAGTTATTTGTAATGGTCTAATGATTATGTCCCAAATTGATTTGTCAAAGAACTTCGATTTTTACAATCAAGAATTGAAAGGATATTGTCATTGCATGTAATTTTTGAAAGGATGTATATAGCGAATTGTTAGTTTTGTTAATTATTTGAATGAAACTTCGACATCTTTTAACATTATTTAGTTTATCAATATTTTTATATAAATTACCATTGACAAATTTACAGCAAGAGAGCGAATCTATGTAAGAGTCATTACATCATTTGAAATTATTATAATTTAACAACAAGACAAATGCACACAAATTGATATACATGCATATTATTTTAGGCTTTACCCTGAAGGTAGTACCATAACGCTTGAGAAGAATGGTGTTTTTAGCCATTGATTGGTCTATCTGTCTGTCTTGTAGGAGAAATGATATACAAAACACAATCATATTCATCTTTTTCCACGCATATATATTAATGTTATCTAATGAAGTATTGTTTCTACTGTATTTTTATTGTACTTCTTGTCACTTTTATTTGGATAATCTGCATGTTGATGTAGGTGGAAACTTGTCATAAAATCTACCAGACTGAGGGTGAGTTCGACACATACTATTGTTGTGATTGATTTCAGTGGTGAGTTTATCACATACCATTTGATAAATCTTGCTTTGAATGAACTATTGTTGTTATTGATAAAATGTTTTAAACACAATTTACAACGAATGTTGTGTACAAGACTAATCTTACAGTGTACTGTGTGATGTTGTTCATAGGGATGCCTTGATCATTCGTACAGGAAATGAACTGAACATTTTGTTGGAGGGGGGGGGGGGGGGGGACTTGTAAAATAAGCACTTGTAAGAAAGAAACTTATATGTTATTTAAAGGGAAATGAAAGGCAACAGAGTTAGTATATGAAATTGGAATATATCTTAACCAAGAAAAGAAGAATTTTATTAGATTTTGCAGTATGTTAAACATATCCTATTTCATGTTTATTTATTTTCTTTATTGTAATACTTTGACGAAGGTTCATTTATAAATTAAATGGAATAAAGGTAGAAATATAGGAAAATGTATGCCATTTAAAGAAAAATGAAAAGCAACATACATTAGTCGATGATTATGTAGATAATTGTTATCCTGTTAAATATACCTTTAATTACACCTATTTGATTATTAAAAAAGGAGAACAACATCTCCAAAAGGTTACAGTTTCCTCGCTATACATGATCCCATGAGGATCGCCATTTTCTTTACAAAGTAATGTTAGACCAATGCATTTGAGAGTTATTTGTCATCTTGTTAAAAATAACTTGAAATTACTACTATTTGATTTGTTAAGGAGAACAGTGTCTCGAAAATTTGCAGCAAAGTTTAGAGAAATTGTTCTCTTTACTGAGCAATAAATGAGGAATATGTTCAAGATGTTTAGTTTTTTGCATTTGTTTGGGGGGGGGGGGAGGGGTGGTGTCTGTTTTAGTGTACACGTGAACCCTTTAGCATTTTATTCCCAATGCTAATATTGCTTAGTTGTTTTAATTGATCGGTCTATCTTTCTCTGATCTGTTTAGCTTTTTTGAATCAGTATATTAAATTTAAATATATGTTCAGCATGAAAATCAATTTAAGAGATTTTGCAGTATGTCAATCAAGCGTGAAGTATCATATCTTATTTCATGCTCATTCATTTTCTTTATATTAATATTTAAAAAAGGTTCCCTTTATAAACTGAATAGGATAGAGGTTGAAATATAATTACACGTAATCATATTTATGCTATACAACCCATATGATTTTACATTATTACTCTTTAATCTCAATATGGCACGAAAAAGAGACATGATTCGTGCCATATTGAAATTTTGCAGTACCAAGAAATTATTTGTGTATTACTCTTTAATCGTGGTATATCTCTAATGTTATTTTCTTTCCTCAATTTTATTCAGCCAATCTGCACTTTGGTGAAACTGTATTATCACAAGTACTACTGGATTGACGGAGGACGTTGACACATATTATTTGGGTGAATTCTACTTTATATCAACTATTTAACTGAATACCTTTAATAAATATTCACGTTAAACATCACTTTTAGCACTAACCCGATATTATATCAAAGAAAAACTAAAGCGACACAGAAAAATCTAAAATAAATTAACAAGATATAAGATTGAATATTTGAATTTAATAGTTTGTATATCACGTCCTTAAATCATGGCTTACCTTGCAATATATTCTAAAGAACTGTTGAAAGAAATCGAAATGTTGTACATTCTTGTAACAGCTAAAGAAATTAAAAAAAGTATAGATGAGATAGACAGCACCAATGAAAACGAATGCCCAGTTTGCTCAATTCATATGCAAGCAAAGAATCATATACAATGTGAAAATTGTCAAAAATGTTATTATGACTGTTTGCTAACTCCTGATAGTTATGTAACATCCAATATTGTGTGGATTTGTATATGTGGACACTCAAATTATTCACGAGGTATCACTCAACATTTTGGTATCCCTGCCGATGTTAATTATTACGATATATTGTCTCATATTTCTGTTGAGGGTGAATATCTAGCAAAAAGCTGTGAACAAAGAACAGATAGAAAATGCATAAAACGACTGTCTGGAGGAGGATCAAAAAAGACATTAAAAGCGCGTAAAAAGGGTAAACAATATATGAAGAACCTGACACGAAATAAAAGTGAAAGATCGTCTACACGTGGTCTTGAAAATGATATTTTAGAGGAAAATCCAAAGTTAAATCGGAAAAGAAAAATAGGATATGTTGAAGTGTCTAAAGATGGCACAGTGATTCTAAAAAAGAGCAATGCAAGAAAAACAGAAAAAGGGAATGCAAAAGAAACCGAACACCAAAACTTGAAACAAACTAGTGCAAAATTGAAAAAGACAGGCAAGACACAATGTCAAACTGATAAAGAGATAAAAGAAAATCCAAGCCATGAAGCAGAATGTCACCTTTTTAATACTAGACTCGTTGCATCGGGGAATTTTCACCTAGATGATAAACAATTTGGTACAAGTGGTAAAAAACAGTGTACGACTAGCAGTTTAATGTCAGTGGCATATTCCAAAATAAAACATCCAAGTACATGGGATAGCAGTGACCTTGATAAAATAATCCGACGTGGTAATTGCTTTTATGATTCGATAACACAAGATTCCGTTTCAAACGACAGATCGTCACAATTGTCAAATTTGCCTTGTGAAATAAAAAGTGATGAACATAAGTATAACGTACATTACACTGAACCGACGTATGGATACGTAAGTGAACAACAGAAATTACGAAAAGATACAGAGTTAAAACCTCTTAATGATGCAATATCACAAGCCCTTGGCAAAAGTGATGCCATTTTTATTAACTTTGGAAATGCAACATGTTCGGTGCTCTCTTTTGCTGACGGTTATTACATTTTTGATCCTCATTCTCGAAGTCGTTTAGGACTTGAAGTAAAAGGTGGAACAAGTATTTTAATGCATGCTTGCTCATGGGAAGGCGTATACAAATATATCGTTCAACTTGCATTGTCCATGAATTATGGGTGTACTGGCGCATTTGAAATAGTTGGTGTATCAGTGACGGAATTATTCTTTAACTATATACCGTCTGAAAGCCCAAGCAATGATGCAATGCAACAATGTGATACTTGTCAAGCATCCACATCAACTAGTTTCCAAAGTGAAGGTCAATTTAAAGATGGAAGTTTTCCAAATGTGCATACAGATAATGTGGATAGTTCGCTGGTACTAATTACGCGAGGAAATTTGAATCAAGGCAGTCCTATATTTGCTCAAAATAGCGGTAAGCAGTGTGTGGCCAATTGTTTGTCAGCTGTAATGTTCAGCAGAATAAAAAATGTACAACAGTGGCATAATAAGGATTTAGATAGTATACTAGTGCACGGTAATGAGTTGTATGGCCTCATCAGACAGATAAATCAGGAAAGTCAAGATTTTTTGTTGATATCGAATTTACCTGATGTTTTGGAAGGATTCGGGGATATATTTAGAATGCATTACCAAGAACCAGTGAATGGTTATGTAATCGGCAGAGAAATACCTGAGTATAAATATGTCAGTTTAAAGCGAGCCCTTTCCCAAGATCTTTTTCAACATGATGCGTGTTTTATAACTTTTAACGGAAGTACCATCATTGTCATCTCAACCATTAATGGTTATTGTATTTTCGATTCACACTCGCGATCCAAGACTGGTCTTCAAGATGAAGATGGAAAAAGCGTTGTCTTGTTTACTCCATCATGGCAAGGAGTATATAAACATATCACCAAATTAGGGAAGTCTATGAACATCAGTCTTTTGAATTTACGTTATGAATTGACAGGGTTAGATCTAAAACAAACTATAGGAGAATCTCAGACATTGAAAAGAGCTCGGCCAGTGTTTCCTGTTAATCAAGACTGTTATGCCATAGATTTGGATAAGGATACATCCATGAAAGAAAAAGCCAGTCATAACTGCAACAGAAAATACCGTACACAAAAGACTACTAATATTGCTCCAAGTCATACAAATAAAAAAACAGGAAGAAAAAATATATGTAGTTTTGACATGTCTTACAATGGACAGGTCTTGGCATTAAAAGAACTTAGATTGGAATTGCATAGAATACCAAATTGTACTGACGAAATAGCTGTACATATGTTTGAACAAGGTCATGATACAGTGAATTCTAATAAGGAAAAAAAGAAAAAAGAAACCCGCAGTGAATGTATGTTTAATCGCAAAAATGAAGAACTGAGAGATGAAACTACTACTAAAAGTGACTTACACGAATATGTTAATGATGATGATGTTGTAATATTGGATGCCACAGAAAAACATCTTTTCTTTCGACCCCTTGTAACACAAGACAAACACAGTATCTGTAAAAAGGTAAATATTTCATATAAGCATTCCGCACAAAATACTATTCCTACCATTCAGAATCAAGCTTTGGGGTGTCCATTACAGCTTCAACAAATATTTGGCGATGGTAATTGCTTTTTTCGTAGTATCTCCTATGCACTCTTCCAATGCGAAGATTATCATATGGATATAAGAATTGCTGCGGTCAATTTTCTGACATCTAAACCTGATATTTTTGTTGGTTATTTGAGAAGAAATTTTTCTTCTGTTTCACAATATGTACAAAGCCGAAGGGTAATTCAGGAAGGCGTGTGGGCCACAGAAGTAGAATTATTAGTGACTGCAAATATGCTTGAACTTGATATTTATATCTTTGATGAAGAACTGAAATGTTGGCATATATATTGTGGTAGGAAAAGTAAACTGGGTGAGGTTACAACAAACACAGGCATATATTTAAACCATACAGGTGGAATTCACTATGACGTTGTGCTATCTGTCGGAAATACTGGAATACATCAAAATATACAGAATAGTGCGCATGCTGATACAATGTTTGACCATATGTATAGAAATGAAGATGAAAAGAGTAATGATAAGCCTCTCAGCAAAAAAATGAAAATGGGCAGTCGATCAAATAAGTCTGTTCGACCAGGTAATAAATTTAATAAAAGTGAGTGCAATAAAACTATGGTAATGCCTCCAACAGTGAAATCTAAAAGAAGGAAAACAGGGTATAAAAAAAAAAGTAGAGAACACAAGGTCAAAATGAGAATAAATAGATTACATCAGACGGCGGAACGGACAGAATACAATAAACGTGAGTTATATAAAAATAAGAGAAAAGCCAAAAATACCAAATACAATACCAAGACATTGTATCAGAATAAGATAAAAGCAACAGAAAAGACAAAATACAACACAAATGAATTACATCGAACTAAAAAAAAAAATGTCCAAAAGATGAAATATAAGACAGATGAACTGTATCGATCTCAGAAAAAAACTGTCCAAAAGATGAAATACAAGACAGATGAACTGCATCGATCTCATCAAAAAAGTGTCCAAAGGATGAAATACAAGACAGATGAATTACATCGATGTCTAAAAAAAGCTGCCGTAAATATGAAGTATAAAATCGATGATAAATATAAGAATAGCAAAAAACGAGCTATTTTTTTAAGGTATAACACTGATAAAATTTTTAGACTATCCCATAAAATGTATCATCGTAATAAATATAAGAAGAATACTTTTTATCAAAAATATATGTTACGAAAAACCCGAATGCAGTATAGATGTAAGAGTAATTTACAATTTTACAGAGATTGTAAAGACAAATACTACAGAAACATATTGTTTAGAGCCAAAAAATTGTGTGCACTAAGACTTAAGTACCGATTAAATAAAACCTATTCCGAAGTATGTAGACAAAAACAAAAAACACAATATCATAAGAAGGAAAGTATTTTTAAAGTTTTAATTAATTTCAAAAAATTGTACTGTAATGGACCAGAATACGTATGTTCGGTGTGTATGAAATTATTATTCCGTACTCAAGTTTTACAATGTCATAAATTAAAATATAAAAAAAGTAGTAACATATCAGAAAAGTACCTTCACATTTGCACAAGTTTATGTTCTGAACATTGTCAGGTGAAAGAGTGCAGAAACAAATTGTGGATTTGTTACACATGTCACCGAAAACTAAAGCAAAATATAGTGCCAGAAGAGGCTTGGACTAATAAACTAGAATTAAATGATATACCAGAAATGTTATCGAAATTAAATAGCCTTGAAAGTCATTTGATATCACGAGATATTCCTTTTATGAAAGTTGTATCTTTACCAAAGGGAGGACAGTTTGCTGTGAAAGGTCCTGTAGTCAGTGTCCCATCAAATATGTCCAAAGGAGTTAGTGTACTTCCAAGACAACCCTGTGATGACCAGTTTGTACGCGTGAAGCTCAAAAGAAAGCTCTCTTACAAAGGGTATTATGAATATCGTAAGGTCAATACCAGAAATGTCCTCGATGCCTTGCAATATTTGAAACAATATAATAAATGGTATTATGATATAGAGATTGATGAAATGTGGGATATAGAACAATGTGAAACAAATAGTCATGTTTCAAATGATGAAATGCATGAGATTGTACAGAATGATGAATCCGATGAAATTGTAAACAAAAAAAAATCAGATAGCATAGAAAAACAAACTGAAACAAACACAGAAGAAGACATTGACGAAGAGGATGATGCTGATGATACCCTACGAGGAATCCCACTGGATTCTTGCCTTCAACCTGTAAATATTGGGCAGCAATTATTGGATGATCAATTTTCAGATATATTATGTGTTGCTCCATGTGAGGGATTAATCCCTATACGCATTTTGTTTAATCTATGGACAGAGGCACAGACATTTCCTACTCTTTTTCCACAAGGGCTCAATACATATCATGAAAAACGTCCACAGAAACTCTCGATAAAAAGATACTTTCATAATAGGCTAATGAATGTAGATAACAGGTTTGCAGTGAATACAGATTATATATTTTATGCACAATACATTTGTGAAATGGATGACATAATGTCTAACATTTCTATAGCTTTACGAACGGGCGGTCAAAAAAACATTAATGATAATGAGGTGACTGCCTCCATGCTCAAAAAGGATGAAGAAGTGAATAAGATATTAAAGTCTGATGCAGGTTATAGATTCCTATCATCTGTTCGAGGAACACCTCCCTATTGGCAAAGAGTACAAAAGGATTTATTAGCAATGATACGTCAATTGGGAATACCAACGTTCTTTATGAGCTTTTCTAGTGCCGATCTAAGATGGCCGGAAGTAGTAAATTCAATTTTGAAACAGCAAGGTGATACTACAAGGACTGCTGACACAATGGATTGGAATGAAAAATGTGCTGTATTGAGAAGTAATCCGGTTACAGCTGCTCGAATGTTTGACAAAAGATTTCATTTGTTTCTTACAAATGTTATAAAATCAAAGACAGAACCGATAGGTAAAGTGATTGATGTATTCTGGCGATGTGAATTTCAATTGAGAGGATCCCCTCACATCCATATGGTTGTGTGGATAGAGCATGCGCCCAAACTAGACACAGACAGTGATGAAACAATACAAAAATTTGTAGATAAATATATAACATGCCATTTGCCAACAAAAGAAGAAGATGAAGAATTGAGAGAAATCATACAAAATGTGCAAATGCATAGCAAAAAACATTCAAAATCTTGTAGGAAGGGACGCAGAGAATGTCGTTTTAATTTTCCTCGACCTCCATCAGAAAGAACATTGGTAGTTAGACCAAAGCCTGCTAAAGACCCGCTTATTATGGCTAAAGCAAGAAACCTAGTATCATCCGTAAAGGACAAACTGAGGAAATGTGAAAATGAATGTGATAATATTGAAAAGTTGTTTGAAGAACTTGACACCTCACAAGAAGAATTTGAAAAGGCCTATTGTATGGTGGCTGAAAAAGTATCTATTGTACACCGTCGGGATGCAAAATCAGTATGGGTAAATCAATATAATGAACATCTCTTGCGTGCATGGAATGCGAATTGCGATATACAGTATATATGTGACGTATATGCTTGTGTTCAGTATATAGTAGCCTACATTTCTAAATCAGAACGTGAATTAGGTAAAGTGTTGCAAGCAGTTCGTGATGAAATATCGACTGGAAATAAGGATGCTAAAAAAACTATGAAGGAACTTGGCCATGTTTTTATCAAGAATAGAGAAGTCTCTGCTCAAGAAGCTGTTTATAGAGCATGCGGTCTTACGTTAAAAGAATTTTCACGAAAAGTAGAATACATCCCAGTGGGAGATAATCCAACGAGATTAAGTTTACCTTTAGCAATCATTCGGTCAAAATCAGATGATGACGATAACATTTGGGCCAAAAATAAGATAGACAGGTACAAGAACCGTCCTAACAATGAATTGTTTGAGTCTATGTGTTTAGCAACTTTCTGTGCTGAATATAGGGTACTGTATGGAAAGCAAATAAAGAAACAGGCAAACATTCATAAACTCTTGAATGAGCATGGGTTTGTGCAAAAAAGAACAAAGAAAAATGCAATAATTAGATACCCAAGATTTAACGTAGAAACAAATGCAGAAAAATACTACCAAACGATGCTTCAACTTTATTTACCATATAGAACCGATGATCAATTAAAGCCATCAGAGTTCAAGTCTTACAAACAATTTTTTTTGGAGGGAAGTGTTAAGATCATTGTAAAAATTGAAAAGGTCCACACAATAATTCATAAAAATAAAATTTTATATGAGAGAGATGCAGAATCATTTGACAAAGCAAAGGAATTTCTTGAAAATATGCCAAATGTTATTGATGCTTGGGCTACCCTGTGTCCGGAATCAGAGAAATGTAGGCTTGAGGAAGAGGATGAAAAAGAATCGATTACATATGACAGTGAAAGTGAGTCGATGATACCTGACCTACATACAAAAGAAACAAGTGATTCTCATCATAAGATTGAATTACGTGAACCTAAATTGACAGAGCAAGATAGGATGTCATTATTTAGATCCATGAATACTAAACAAGCTAAAGTATTCTTTAAAGTTAGAGAATGGTGTATTCAAAAATCGTTGAACTGTAACACTGATCCATTTTTTTTGTTTCTTACTGGAGGGGCTGGTGTTGGGAAATCACATCTTGTACGATGTATTTATACAGAAGCAACACGAATATTAGGTAGAAGTTGTGAAAACCCTGATTCTGTTGTAGTTTTAAAAGTTGCACCAACTGGAGTCGCCGCCTTTAACATTGAAGGTTTTACAATCCATAATGCATTCTCTCTTCCTCTGAGCTTACGTTTACCCTATGTACCACTTACTGAAGAAAAACTTAGTTTATTACGTAATACCTTAAGTCAGATTCAGATCCTTATAATTGACGAAATATCAATGGTTGATCAGAATACATTTGCCTATATTCATGGACGTCTCCAACAAATTAAAGGAAAATCTAGTGATTTTGGTCACGTCAGTGTCATTGCTGTAGGAGACTTTTATCAATTGGCTCCAGTGATGGGAAAACCTCTGTATAACATTTCTATGAATTCAACCTTATGGCATGATAATTTTAAGATAATAGAACTAGACGAGATAATGCGTCAAAAAGATGATGCTGAGTTTGCCAATCTCTTGAATACATTGCGAACAAGGAAAAAACACGAGGAGGTCCATGAACATGATCTATTACTTTTAAAAGATTGTGAAAATCATGAATGTGGAATTGATGTTTTACATATATATCCTAAAAATAAGGAGGTTGATGCACATAATATGAATATGCTTTCTGCAAACTTCAAAGAAATTAAAATTACTAATGCAATTGATAGTCATCGCAAAAATACTCCTATAAAGAGAAGAAGAAAACAGAAGGTTACATTACCTGAAACATTGTCGATAGCAGTTGGAGCAAGGGTTATTCTTACGCGAAACATAGATACGTCAGATGGTTTAAGCAACGGCCAAATTGGAACTGTGAGAGCATTCACGGAAGGGACCGAAGCATCTACACTAAAATATGTATACGTGCAGTTTGATAATGAAAAGGTTGGAATTAAATTTCGAAAGACTAATACCATATGTAAAGATTATGGAAATTCTGTTCGTATCGCAAAGGTTGAAGAGGTTGATGATAATTTTAGACGCTTGCAATTTCCATTAAAATTAGCTTATGCTTCGACAATACATAAAGTTCAAGGTCTTAGTTTGCAAAAGTGTTCATTCCATATGAAAGGTATCTTTTGTGCCGGGCAAGCATATGTTGGATTGAGTCGTGCAACATCTCTAACAGGTCTGATTTTGAAAGACTTTAATATGAAATATATTTATTGTAATGAGACAATTTCTGAGTCTATTGCACAAATGCCCCACTTTTTGACAACTCAATGCACACCAAATCCATCTTATAAGCACATGCTAATATTGCATAATATTCAAGGTTTGAGATTACACTTTGAAGACCTTTGTAAACAAAATGACAATATGAATGCAGATTTTATATGCCTGACAGAAACCTGGCTGAAAGATGTATATTTTTCCGAGGATGTAAAATTATCCAATTATAAAAGTTACCATCAACCAAGACACATGGCATATAATGATGCAAGTGAAATGACTGATAAGCTTAGGCAACAATCTCATGGTGGTGTATCTTGTTATGCCAAAGTCACTAAGACATTTAGCAGAATACATTTATCAAATAATATTGAAAATATAACGATTCACATTTTGTCAAAGCTATCATTTTTGCTTATTGTCATTTATCGGCCGAGCTCATACAAAATGTCTGAGTTTCTCATACACCTAAAGAATTTGGTAGAAACAGCGCATAATCATAGTCATAAAATAATAATCATGGGTGATTTCAATGAAAATTTTACGCAGAGTTCATCTTTAATGAAATGTTTAATTAGTTATGGCTATAAACAAAGCGTGACAAAATCAACTACAGAAAGAGGAACTATAATAGACCATGTTTACATTAGAGGATTTGATGTACAAGATATCTGTGTTCTACCGACTTACTATAGTTATCATGAATGTATTAAAATATTAATTTAACAACTGAGCAAGTTTCTATCAAGAAAATGTCCAACGATTCCATATAACCATTATATAGATTCAGTTTGTATAATAATAAATTCTGTTCATCTCACATAAAGCCTTTCAAAAAATATTTTCAAATTTATTGTAATTAGTCATGTACACGGGAATATTCAGTGTATTTTCTGTGCCATTGCACAATTGGTAAATGCATGGAGATAGAAAGAAGTACATGCATACGTGTATGTGGGCGTAGTTTAGCTTAGAGAACCACACTCTTCTATCTGGTTGGTCGTTTCCTCAACCATTCACTAATGTTGGTTTAAAAATAATGATAATAATAACTAGCCACCCAGTTATAAAGGCCTTGCAAACTTGTTGTGATGTTGCCGCACTGGACATTTGGTCAAGTCCTGTCTGTCATTTGACCTGATAAGGACATAAATTATCCCCCTCCCCATTATCTGGTCTCCATTACTGTTTTCCCCCTCTAACTGGAACAGTTTGATTGATAACTGATTTCATGTATATCGAGGTAGTTTCTTAATGTTATGTTGACTGTTTGGTCAATCAGGATTAATACCACTGGGTTGATAAAACTCTTTCGAATCGATTGATGAGCAGTTTCTCAAGTTGCGTGTCTCTTTCCACTGCATTTTAACTAGAGTTAATTTACTTGATAGTAATTAGTTTTGCTTTTGTTCAATGTTTCTATAAATATATTTTCAAGCTGAGTTCTGTGATTATCATTATTAACCTCATATCCATCTATACAGTATTCGATAAGTTAACAGTTTTATCTTTTCTATTTCTCGGTGGTTATTCAAGAAGCTTTTATATTGCATAGCAGAGTTTGGATAATATGTATTTACATTTATACCTCATTTGTATAGAGCATGAAACATCTTTGTGGATAGTTGACTTTGAATGATTTAGCTATACTGTATGCGCATTTCATATTTCTTTCTAGGGTTGTGAGTCTGCACAAGTATTTATGATTCTATAAAATTCAGTTTTCAGATAATTGCTTTCAAAGGTGAACAAATTCCAATTCTTTATTTCAATGTGTACTCCCAAGAGCCTGCTAAACGGTCATTTAATTAATTGAATTGTTGTACTGGGGTAGAATTCTCTTAATGTCTTTTTTCCAATTTCCCACAGCGACATATAAAAGAGGTAAAGAATGGGGCTTTAGAAAGGAGCTGTATATATATATAAGCTTTACTCACTGGTGTCCACAGTCCTCCGTGCTGCTTGCCTTTTCTCTTTTATATCTCCTATTGCAGTTAAACAACGGGCTAATGTCATCACACACAAGTTTGATTATGCCTTCTACTGGACGGTTGTTTTATTTTGGGTCATCCACGCGACGAGGCACTAGTCGGAACGCGACATAACCGCTGACCTTTGGGTCATCGCACTATTGGATGAGGCCGAAGCACTTTACAGAGGTATAACGAGGTTTGGAATACTCATTGAATGAACATGTTGAATAAAAGCTGGTATCCACGAACCCGACCAGTGCTAGCTTATCTTAGGCCAAGCCTCGCTCGCATCTGTATTGAGAATTCCCTGGACCTTTCCTTCTTTATCAATTTATCATTCTAGCTAGCGATCTCTGCCTTGCCCCCCTTTTTTATCTGGCGATACTTTATTTTGCCACTTGTTTGCTTTTGTTCTTAAGAGTTGATGATGATGATGATGATGATGATGCTCCAATTATTTCAGTCCGTTGAGGACTTTGATTGTACTCATTACTACCTTTCCACCTCTTCGTTGCGTTATTGTTATTTCATCAGCTTCAGGGTTGTTATATGTTTTACTTTTGACACCTTAGCTGGGGCAGCTTATGCAGAGCATCATTGTCATCATCATTATCCTATCGTATTATTTGTTATATTCTTTAATTTCTTCATTTTCGTGTTTATTATAACAATATAACTGTCATTATTTTATCATCATAATTATCACTACCATCCCATCTCCTCTTGTTTGTGTTATTTTAGTTACGTTACCTTATTTGATCTAATCCTAGCGTCGTTACCATTATTCATTTTCTATTTCTATGCACTTTTCATAAAGTTTTAGCAAAACTTCCGTTTGGCGAAATTGCATTTTTTGGCTACACCACATTCTGATATATAGTATGCTTACATTATTTTGTAAATCAAAACAGTGTATAACAAGAGGCTTCCTGAGATGAAGGGTTCGAATTTGGTTTTGGAACAATCGAAAAAGAATGCATATTATACCCCACGTTTGCCAGGTAGTTTGTGACAAGCTGTGAAATCTTGTCGCAAATTGGCCGTAGATGGATTTTCATTAGTATTGCCCTACGTTGGCCACGTGACAAGCTGAGAAATCTTACCACGAAATTTACATGGGAAGGGCGAGCTGAGAAATCTTGCCATGGAGTTGGGCAACCTGAGAAATCTTGTCTGTTGTTCCTGAATTAGTTAACAAATTATTTTCTAAAATGGGATTTATTGCGCCAAGCTGAGAAATCTTGCCACGAGTTTTAAATTGAGGAAGTTTCATGACAAATCCTATATTGATATATAATGAAAATCAAAAAACCTGGGTTCGTTGGAAAAATATCTCAGGAGGCCTCAACAATCAAAATATAATATTGTATGAAGTACGATACTAAATTATGTCATGATTATCGATAATGAGTATGGAATTTTATGGAGCGCATTCTATCTTGGTATTGTTACGCAAATTCTCTAACTTCTCTCCTACTTTTCTTCGTGGTCTTATTCGAGTAGCATGTATTTACTTTCTCTGCTTGCTACTACCAAGTTTTGTACAATAAATTTGTCTTCCTCCTCCTCCCCACACATCCACCATAAGAGGATGGGGCTTTTTGGTTTGTATTCGCGCTCTAGAGCAATAAGCTTGGTTGCACGTTAAAGTGAGCCGCAAGGGAATTTCCGTCTGACACCCTTTTCACTATTTTGATACACTTTTCACCACTTTTATGACTTTATTACACTTTTGGCAACAGGTGTTTTGGGGGTCGGGCGTTTTGCCCTTGCTGGAGCGCGTCCAAAAATTCCCTCTTAATTGGACCTTAATGTATAACATCACATTTTGATATTCAATACGCTTACATTATTTTGTAAATCAAAACAGTATATAACAAGAGGCTTCCTGAGATGAAGGGTTCAAATTTGGTTTTGGAACAATCAAAAAAGAATGCATATTATACCCCACGTTTGCCAGGTAGGTTGTGAAGCTATGGAATTTTGTCGCAAATTGGCCGTAGACTGATTTTCATTAGTATTACCCTTTGGGCAACCTGAGAAATCTTGTCTGTTGTTCCTGAATTAGTTAACAAATTATTTTCTAAAATGGGATTTATTGCGGCAAGCTGTGAAATTTTGCCACGAGTTTTAAATTGAGGACGTTTCATGACAAATCCTAGATTAATATACAATTAAAATAAAAGAACCTGGGCTCGTTGGAAATATATCTCAGGAGGCCTCAACAATCAATATATGATATTGTATGAAGTACGATACCACATTATGTCATGATTATCGTTAATGATTATGGAATTTTATGGAGCGCATTCTATCTTTGTAATGCTACTCGAATTCGGCGGTGGAGATTTCCAACTTCTCTTCCACTTTTCTTCGTGATCTTATTCCAGTAGCATGTTTTTACTTTCTCTGCTTGCTACTACCAATTTTCGTACAATAAATTTGTCCTCCTCCTCCCCACACATCCACCATAACAGGATGGGGCCTCAGTGTAATTCTTTTTGGTTTGTATTCGCGCTCTAGAGCAATAAGCTTGGTTGCACGTTAAAGTGAGCCGCAAGGGAATTTCCGTCCGACACCCTTTTCACTATTTTGATACACTTTTCACCACTTTTATGACTTTATTACACTTTTGGCAACAGGTGTTTTTGGGGTCGGGCGTTTTGCCCTTGCTGGAGCGCGTCCAAAAATTCCCTCTTAATTGGACCTTAATTTATAACATCACATTCTGATTTTCAATACGCTTACATTATTTTGTAAATCAAAACAGTATATAACAAGAGGCTTCCTGAGATGAAGGGTTCGAATTTGGTTTTGGAACAATCGAAAAAAAATGCAGTTTTGTACGCTAGACTAGTCGTCCCTGATCTATCAACAACCATGTCCAGAGACAGCCTCCCCCCTTTTATTGTATTTGAATGCTTTAAAAATTATTTTATGTGATAATTTGAAATTTCAAGTCCTTTGCTTATATATTCTGTGTCATTGAGTTCTGCATTTAACAACCACAATTCATGAAAACCCAACACTTATTGCCAAGTATATAATTTGAACCAACTCTTTGTCTAATCCTTATAAAAGCCTTATTGACATTTTATTGACAATGATTAAACAGAATTATGACTAAGAGCCTACTGACAATTTTGAGATGTTTTGAATAAATCTTCGCTGGAATAATTTAAATTTTCGCTTGAGTGTTAACTATTAAATATTTATTCTTGCAGTACCTATAACATACATAGTCTATAAAATGTATGGGTTCTAATGACTGTACAAACATGTTCAGTATGACAAACTTGCAATTGAAACAAATGAGTGACTATGATTTAAAATAAAGGATATTCTGAACATTCTTGATAAATTTTGTTGTGTGTTTCATTATGTAGCTGAACTACATACATATACCCATCATCAACAGTACTTTATTTTTTGTCTAATCATTAGTTGTGTTAATTTTTCATTCTTAGAGTACCTGTAACATACACGATATATAAAATTAATGAAATATAATAAAGTGTTCAGATTTCAATTCTATAACAAAGGGAAAATCCATTCTGATATTAATTTGGTTCTAACTAAATCAATGAAGGAGTCAGCAAAGTTCAATACAAAATAAGTTATGCAGTTTTAAACATGTAGTCAAATTCATAATTGCTCACACTTCCACTGGTTTATTTTTCAAATCTTTGGTACTTTCCCTTAATTGTTTTGTGGCTAATCGTATAAACAAATTATGTATGACAAACATGGTTTTAACACAATTGTGTGACTTCTCATTAAGAATAACAAAATAAGAACGGAAAAATAAAATGAATAATGGTTTACACTTTAGTATACGAAAATATATTTCGTGAAAAATATAATATTCCCCCAAAATTATACGTTAGTTGTGTAAAGTTTCAATGTATCTTATTGCAATACCTGTTATACACAATCACTAAATTATAATAAAGCATTCTGATTTTTTTAAACAAAAATAATACTAAATATATTGTATGGATGCTTGTATGATTGTTGGGTGAATGATTGTGTGAACAGGTTTAGTATAACAAACTTGGGATTAGAAATGAATTTGTGAATATTATAAAGAATAAAATGATAAGACATGGCAAGAGGAACTATAAAATGTGAAAAAATAGAATGGGAGTAAAAGGACAGATTGATAAAAAAGGACAACATAAAGAATATAAATACAAAATTGTAATTAATATTTGTTCATACATTCCATTGTTTAATACCTGAACTAAATAAGTATAAGCACCATCAAAATGTCTTCATTTATTATACATTAATTGTATAAAGTTTTAATGTTCCTTGTTGCACTACCTGTAATACACGTATAATAAAGCATTCTTATTTCTATTTTTATACAAATAGTACTAAACATTTTGTTTTATAGGGTGAATGATTGTGTTAACAAATTGATACAACATAAGGATAACATACAGAATCCAAATGCAAAATATAAGAATAAGAAAAAGAGGTAGCACAAAACTATAAAATAAAAAATAGAATGAGAGTGAAATGAGATATTGATAGAAAAAAATAAAAAGGGATAACATAAAGAATATAAATAAAAAATTGTAATAATTGTTTATTATTGCATTTCACTGTTTATATTGGAGCTAATTAAATATAACCATCATCAACATTTCTTTATTTAAGTTCTAATGTTCCTTGTTACAATACCTATAATACACAATCTATAACAGTTATGAATTAGAATAAAGCATTCTGATTTCTATTTCATGAACAATAACACTAAACATATTGTTTTGTGGATGCTTGTATTATTGTTGGATGAATGATTGTGTTAATAGATTGATAAAACAAAAGAATAACAAACAGAATCAAAATGCAAAATGTAAGAACAATAAAACAAAAAACCCCCAGCAATAACAAGATTATTAACGCAGGTGGAATAAATAGAAAATGATAACACAATGAAAGAGGAACAAACTAGATCGAATATGACAAATATACATAGCACGTGACAGCAGAATAAGGACCAAAAGAAATGACAGAGAGAAAGATATTGTATGTTGTCATTGAAAATGTAATACACACTGGTCGTATATTATCTAGCTATAATATTTCTTTCTACAGATGGCGCTCTTTCAGTAATTTACACATAATAGCCATTACCCAAGCTCGACGGAATAAATGTTACCTACATTATTGACACCTGTGCAGGGTATAAAATAGCGTTTAAAACAAAGCGCTTGATAGATTCTGAAAATCCGGCTTCGAGAGTCTCTTTATTTTGCCTCAAAACATGTATCTGCCAAATTTCAAGAACAATAAAGATCGTTCAGGGGGTCAAAGTTGAGAAACCGATTTTCCCCATAGACAATACTGTGCAGGGTATAAAATAGCGTTTAAAACAAAGCGCTTGATATATTTTGAAAATCCAGCTTCCAGAGTCTCTTCATTTTGCCTCGAAGCGTGTACCTCCCAAATTGCAAGAACAATAAAAATCGTCATGCATGAATGATTTCGGAAAACGAAGAGTTCAGTGACCTAGAAGGGATGCCAAGGAACATGCATACGCAATTTGAAATAAAATGGACAAGGGGAAAGGACCTAGACAGAGCTCACAAACACCCTGTGCAAAACAAATGGGGTCTGAGGTCTAAGAAGAAAAAGAAGAATAAGAATGCAGAATGTGAACAAGAATAGAAGTGAGCCGCAAGGGAATTTCCGTCCGCCACCCTTTTCACTATTTTGATACACTTTTCACCACTTTTATGACTTTATTACACTTTTGGCAACAGGTGTTTTGGGGGTCGGGCGTTTTGCCCTTGCTGGAGCGCGTCCACAAATTCCCTGTTAATTGGACCTTAAGTTATAACATCGCATTCTGATTTTCAATACGCTTACATTATTTTGTAAATCAAAACAGTATATAACAAGAGGCTTCCTGAGATGAAGGGTTCGAATTTGGTTTTGGAACAATCGAAAAAAATGCAGTTTTGTACGCTAGACTAGTCGTCCCTGATCGATCAACAACCATGTCCAGAGACCGCCTCCCCCAACTCTCCAGGGTTGTTTCACCAATCAGGGACAAGAATGTTTTGATTGGTGTCTAAGATTTCCAGGATATTAGAGTATAGTACTGGGGGCGTTTCATGAAAGGACTTGTCAGATATTTTATCAGACAAATTTGCTCTCAGCCAATCAGATGCAAGGATTTCAGTAGCTTAAGGAAGTTGTCGGATAAAATATCAGACAACTTCCTTTGATGAAACGCTCCCCAGAACTCTTTGTTGACCACCTTACTACCTCTGCTGAGTTTTATTGTATTTGAATGCTTTAAAAATTATTTTATGTGATAATTTGAAATTTCAAGTCCTTTGCTTATATGTTTTGAATAAATCTTCGCTGGAATAATTTAAATTTTCGCTTGAGTGTTAACTGTTAAATATTTATTCTTGCAGTACCTATAACATACATAGTCTATAAAATGTATGAGTTCTAATAACTGTACAAACATGTTCAGTATGACAAACTTGCAATTGAAACAAATGAGTGACTATGATTTAAAATAAAGGATATTCTGAACATTCTTGATAAATTTTGCTGTGTGTTTCATTATGTAGCTAAAAAAGGACAACATAAAGAATAGAAATACAAAATTGCAATTAATTTTTCATACATTCTATTGTTTATACTTGAACTTAAATAAGTATAAGCATCATCAAAATATCTTCATTTATTATACATTAGTTGTATAAAGTTTTAATGTTCCTTGTTACAATACCTGTAATACACGGTCTATACAAATTCTGAAGTATAATAAAGCATTTTGATTTCTATTTTTATAACAAATAGTACTAAACATTTATTTTGTTTTATAGGGTGAATGATTGTGTTAACAAATTGATACAACATAAGGATAACATTCAGAATCCAAATGCAAAATATAAGAATATGAAAAAGAGGTGGCAAAAAAACTATAAAATAAAAAATAGAATGAGAGTGAAATGAGAGATTGATGGAAAAAAATTGTATTACTGCATTCCATTGTTTCTCTTTGGAGCTAATGAAATATAACCATCATCAACATTTTGTTATTTAAATTCTAATGTTCCTTGTTAAACTACCTATAATACACGAACAAACTAGGTCGAATATGACAAATACATATAGCACGTGACAGCAGAATAAGGACCACAAGAAATGACAAAGAGAAAGATATTGTATGTTGTTTATACACACTGGTCGTATATTATCTAGCTATAATATTTCTTTCTACAGATGGCGCTCTTTCACTAATTTACACATAATAACCATTACCCAAACTCTATGGAATAAATGTCACCTACATTAGTGACACCTGTGTAGGGTATAAAATAGCGTTTAAAACAAGGCGCTTAATATATTTTGAAAATCCAACTTTGAGAGTCTCTTCATTTTGCCTCAAAGCATGTACCTGCTAAATTTCAAGACAAATAAATATCGTTCAGGGGTCCAAAGTTGGGAAACCGATGGGTCTACGTGCTAGTCTGTATTTGCAGACTCTGTTAAGTACCTGTCACTACATCTATGCAGGGTAAAAAAATGCGTATAAATTGAAGCGCGTGATAGACTTTGAATATCCGACTTTGAGAGTCTCTTCATTTTGCCTCGAAGCATGTACATGCCAAATTTCAAGAAAGATAAAGATCGTTCAGAGGGTCAGAGTTGGGAAACCGATTCCCCCCATAGACAATACTGTGCAGGATATAAAATTGCGTTTAAAACGAAGCGCTTGATAGATTTTGAAAATCCGGCTTCGAGAGTCTCTTCATTTTGCCTCGAAGCATGTACCTGCAAAATTTCAAGAAAAATCAAAATTGTTCAGGGGGCCAAACGCGGGAAACCGATTTGCCCCATAGACAATACGTGTAATACATGTGCATGATCCGTATAATGACCTGACTTCAATCGCGATTTACTCAAAATATTCTGTGAGACTATATATATTGTTTTGCATCCCTGACGAGGGAATTTTATTGTGGTCATTGTGAGCCAACTACGACTAGCGCGCCATTTAAAATAAGCATATTATGCAATATTATGTAATGCATAGTAAATTAAGGTTCTTACGTAATATCTTCGCGATGACGTCATCGATTTCAACCAAATTTTGTTAACAGTTGTCAAATACACAAATACACACACCCACCAAATTTCAAAGACGTACGTTGAACGTTCACAAAATTAGAGCAAGTTGTCTTTATTTCGGCATTTATGCAAATATTGTGATTTTCAAGTGCAATTTTCTCAAAGTCGGTCAGTGATGAGGTATATATTTTTTTATTTCGCTGAAAAGAGTATATCTTGAAGTATCTAAATAAAAAAAAAGGTACGGGTTTACCCAGGCATGACGGAGATACGGCCACAGGAAGAGAGCCGTTTTAAAAACTCTAGAGGGCGCTGTTTATATAATGCGTACTCAGAAATGCATGCAATTTGGCAGACATGTGTGCAACGCCAAGACCAAGACATGGTAAAAGTTTGAGACAGAAATCAATTGATATGACAAAGTTATAGGAATTTTTAATATTCGGGAGTGAAAATATCAAGAAATTTAGCGTTTTTCAATATGGCCGATTGCGGACTTAAATTTACAGTGTGAAGATGGCATTTTTCGTATTAATTTTTTTATTAGAATGTAAATAGCAACTCTTGGACTATCTACAGGAATTTGTTAGAAGTCTGTAGGATGTAGGATAGCCGAGATAGGCAAGGAGAACAAAAGGCATGAAAATGGCCCCAAAACGGACAAAATGGCGCCTGGACGGTCATGCATGAATGATTTCGGAAAACGAAGAGTTCAGTGACCTAGAAGGGATGCCAAGGAACATGCATACGAAATTTGAAATAAAATGGACAAGGGGAAAGGACCTAGACAGAGCTCACAAACACCCTGTGCAAAACAAATGGGGTCTGAGGTCTAAGAAGAAAAAGAAGAATAAGAATGCAGAATGTGAACAAGAATAGAAGATTGACTTACGTCAATCTAACTAGAATTGCAATCGTATCAGAACGATGTGCATAGATTGACGTCTGTATTTTGCATGTCATTGAACAGTAAAATAAAAAGCATCTCTTAAACTATCTATAGCAATTTGTTTGAAGTCTGTAGCATCTAGAATAGTGGAGATAGGCAAAATCGAACAAAAGGTACGAAACACGGACAGAATGGCGCGTTGACGGTCATGCATGAGTGATTTCGGAAAATGAAGAGTTCAGTGCATTACATGGCATGCCAAGGAACATGCATACGAAATTTGAATCGAAATGGACAAGGGGAAAGGACGTAGACAGTGATCACAAGCACTGCATGCAAAACAAATTGGCCACAATGGAAATATTGCCCGGATGGCATGCCATAGTTCCGTAGGTAGTGGCATCTATGCAGGATATAAAATTGCGATTAAAACAAAGCGCTTGATAGATACTGAAAATCTGGCTTCGAGAGTCTCTTCATTTTGCCTCGAAGCATGTACCTGCCAAATTTCAAGAAAAATAAAAATCGTTCAGGGGGCCAAATGCGGGAAACCGATTTGCCCCATAGACAATACGTGTAGTACATGTGCAGGATCCGTATAATGACCTTACTTCAATCGCGATTTACTCAAAATATTCTGTGAGACCATATATCTTTTTTTGCATCCCTGACGAGGGAATTTCACTGCGGTCATTGTGAGCCAACTGCGACTAGCGCGCCATTTAAAATAAGCATATTATGCAATATTATGTAATGCATAGTAAATTAAGGTTATTACGTAATATCTTCGCGATGACGTCATCGATTTCAACCAAATTTGGTTAACAGTTGTCAAATACATAAATACACATACCCACCAAAATTTCAAAGACGTACGTTGAACCTTCACAAAATTAGAGCAATTTGTCTTTATTTCGGCATTTATGCAAATATTGTGATTTTCAAGTGCAATTTTCTCAAAGTCGGTCAGTGATGAGGTATATATTTTTTTATTTGGCTGAAAAGGGTATATCTTGAAGTATCTAAATCCAAAAAAGGGTACGGGTTTACCCAGGCATGACGGAGATACGGCCACATGAAGGGAGCCGTTTTGAAAACTTTAGAGGGCGCTGTTTATATAATGCGTAATCAGAAATGCATGAAATATGGCAGAAATGTGTGCAATGGCAAGACCAACACATGGTAAAAGTTTGGGACAAAAATCAATTGATATGACAAAGTTATAGGAATTTTTAATATTCGGGAGGGAAAATTTCAAGAAATTTAGCGTTTTTCAACATGGCGGATTTCGGACTTAAATTTACAGTGTGAAGATGGCATTTTTGGTATTCACTTTAAAAAAAGAATGTAAATAGCAACTCTTGGACTATCTACAGGAATTTGTTAGAAGTCTGTAGGATGTAGGATAGCCGAGATAGGCAAGGAGAACAAAAGGCATGAAAATGGCCCCCAAAAGGACAAAATGGCGCCTGGACGGTCATGCATGAATGATTTCGGAAAACGAAGAGTTCAGTGACCTAGAAGGGATGCCAAGGAACATGCATACGAAATTTGAAATAAAATGGACAAGGGGAAAGGACCTAGACAGAGCTCACAAACACCCTGTGCAAAACAAATGGGGTCTGAGGTCTAAGAAGAAAAAGAAGAATAAGAATGCAGAATGTGAACAAGAATAGAAGATTGACTTACGTCAATCTAATCAATCTAATAAGAATGCAGAATGTGAACAAGAATAGGAGATTGACTTACGTCAATCTAAAGAAGAAGAAGAACTAGAATTGCAATCGTATCAGAACGATGTGCATGCATTGACGTCCGTATTTTGTATTTGTTTGATCAGTAAAATAAAAAGCATCTCTTAAGCTATCTTTAGCAATTTGTTTGAAGTTTGTAGCATGAAGAATAGTGGAGATAGGCAAGACGAACGAAAAGCTCGAAAAATGGACAAAATGGCGCCTGGACGGTCATGCATGTGTGATTTTGTAAAATGAAGAGTTCAGTGTATTACATGGCATGCCAAGGAACATGCACACGAAATTTGAAACGAAATGCACAAGGGGAAATGAGGTAGACAGTGATTACAAGTAGTATATGCAAAACAAATGGGCCGTAATAGAAATCTGGTCTGAATGGTATACCATAGTTTTGTCGGTAGTGGCATCCATGCAGGTTTAAAAACGAAGTGCTTGATAGATTTGAAAAATCTGGTTTTGAGAGTCTGTGCATGCTTTGTTCTTGAAATTATTGTACATTTAAATTATTTTAACATTTTGTCTGATTACATGAAGAAAAAAAATGATATAGCATAGTATTGAAACTAATTGTTGGTTTTGTGTATGTGTACATTGAAGATATATTTGTCGGCTAAGTTCAGTTTTGTGTATTTTGTGATTGCAAGTGCAACGTACGTTGTCGTTGCAGTATTGTAGCCAAAGAATAGAACTCTTTTTAGGGATTTCTTTGTTGAATCGTGCATTTGTCATATAATGTGTGATGTAAGTATTTATTCTGACAAATATAGTAATGATAAGATTTCATAATTAGTGATCTTGGTGTTGGAAACTAAGTTTAGCTTAGTTGTCACAATGCAGTTGTGTTGTTGCGCTTTTGCGGGGTCGGGCTATGTATAAACTCGGTAGTATTAAGTATATAGGCCTAACTTTAGGCCCTAGGGCAAACCTAGTAGTATTGGTTGTAAGGTGATAATGTTTTGAGAGGTGAGGTTGAAGTTGAAGTCTTAGACTGAAAATTTTGTCTTTTGTTTGTTAGCCTCTTATTTGGATAGGATTGGCTCTTCATGTTTATTTTCCATCATTTTGGACTGAAATTGTCAGTTTCCTCATCAGATTTTATGTTTACGATCTAGTAGTAGTACAGTCTGTACAGAGCATTACATGTATATAGGTGAATCACAGTCTTGAGATTTATAGTGGTCGAGCGCCCTTTAAGTTCAAATACCATATAGGTAGTTTTTTATTTTTTCGGAAACCAAAAGAGGTTAAACAAATTTTGAAAGTCGAAAACCTGGAATTAAATTCTATCATTCTTGTAAGGATTTGAATTTATTACTGTTGTTTACCACTTGTAGTACTTGTCTAATGATGTAGTTGAACTGATTTTGTTGACATTTTAATGACAATCGGTACTCTTAAGAGAATACTGCAATCAGTCCCATGTGTTTAAAAACGTGTCATGTTTTTTTCAGGGCTACAGGAAACCATGAATCGTAGACTTTTGTCCACTTTATATACCTTTTAGGGCTTAACAATTTGTTTACTGATTTTGGGTAACCGGGTTCCCGCCCGAAAATTAGGTCGGGTTCCCGAAAATTAAAGTACCCAAAATTCCCACTCCTATGGTCATATCTTCATAACAGGCATGACAGGGGTAACAGAAAGTCAAATGGAAAATATATTAAAAATACATGATAAATTGTCGTTGTTGACATGGGTCTGTATATATAGAAGGTTCTGTTTTTGATGTTGATTCTATGGTAGACGGGTGTGCAGGTGTGGGTATTTTTAAAGTGAATTTCATTTATTTGTGGGGGGTTTAAAAAGGCATAAGAAAACATACATATTGTTTGTCTGTATAATATTACAACATGAACATTACTAATACTAGGCCTATTTGAAAAAGGAATGATAAAGGATATAATGCTTTGAAATCAGGAAATAAATGTCTTATTTACATTTGTTTTTGCAGCCTATAGACTAACTCAAAGCTGGCTTGTGGTGGTGTTTTAAAAAGAAGTGACGGGTCTTGAGTACGGGCAAGTCATTTGTCAGGGAAGTTGTTGCTGATGTTCGCAAAGACGGCTTTGTGAAATACTTAGCGGACAAGGTGAGTGGCAGTGTTGAGATGTCTCTGATGTTGTCGTTATCAGTTTGATGAAATGACCACCAATCTATTGTTAGTTGGTCAAATTCTAAACAGAACAATCAAAAGTTACTACTTTTTGTTGTAATGAAATCTCATAAACTTTTAAGTCAATTTTCATGACATTTTTATCAGTCATTAGGTGCTAGGTCAAGTTCCAAAATCATATTCAAGGTCATTCAGGTGCTGTTTTGTGAAAATTAACTCATGGTCATATCTTCGTAACGGAAAGTCAAATGGAAAAGATACTAAAAATCCATGATAGATTGTCGTCGTTGACATGGGTCTGTATATATAGAAGGTTCTGTTTTTGATGTTGATTCTATGGTAGACGGGTGTGCAGGTGTGGGTATTTTTAAAGTGAATTTTGTTTATTTGTTCGGGGTTTAAGAAGGCATTTGAAAACATATAGGCTATACTGTTTGTCTGTATAATATTACAACATGAACATTACTAATACTAGGCCTATTTGAAAAAGGAATGATAAAGGATATAATGCTTTGAAATCAGGAAATAAATGTCTTATTTACATTTGTTATTTTTTTGCAGCCTATAGACTAACTCAAAGCTGGCTTGTGGTGGTGTTTTAAAAAGAAGTGACGGGTCTTGAGTACGGGCAAGTCATTTGTCAGGGAAGTTGTTGCTGATGTTCGCAAAGACGGCTTTGTGAAATACTTAGCGGACAAGGTGAGTGGCAGTGTTGAGATGTCTCTGATGTTGTCGTTATCAGTTTGATGAAATGACCACCAATCTATTGTTAGTTAGTCAAATTCTAAACAGAACAATCAAAAGTTACTACTTTTTGTTGTAATGAAATCGCATAAACTTTTAAGTCAATTTTCATGACATTTTTATCAGTCATCAGGTGCTATAAGGTCAAGTTCCAAAATCTTATTCAAGGTCATTCAGGTGCTGTTTTGTGAAAATTAACTCATGGTCATATCTTCGTAACGGAAAGTCAAATGGAAAAGATACTAAAAATCCATGATAAATTGTCGTCGTTGACATGGGTCTGTATATATAGAAGGTTCTGTTTTTGATGTTGATTCTATGGTAGACGGATGTGGGTATTTTTAAAGTGAATTTCATTTATTTGTTGGGGGTTCAAGAAGGCATAAGAAAACATATATATTGTTTGTCTGTACAATATTACAATATGAACATTACTAATACTATTTGAAAAAGGAATGATGAAGGATATAATGCTTTGAGATCATTAAATAAATGTTCTCTTATTTATATTTGTTATTTTTTCGCAGCCTATAGACTAACTCAAAGCTGGTTTGTGATGGTGTCCTAAAAAGATATGACGGGTCTTGAGTACGGGCAAGTCATTTGTCAGGGAAGTTATTACTGATCTTTGCAAAGACGGACAAGGTGAGTGGCAGTGTTGAGATGTCGTCGATGATGTCGTATCAGTGTGATGGAGTGACCACCAATCTATTGTAAGTAAGTCTAATTCTAAACAGAACAATCACAAGTCACTACTTTTTGTTTTGATGAAATCTCAAACTTTTAAGTCAATTTTCATGATATTTTTGTCAGTCATGAGGTGCTATAAGGTTAAGTTCCAAAATCTTATTCAAGGTCATTCAGGCGCTGTTTTGTGAAAATGAACTCGTGGTCATATCTTCGTAACGGAAAGTCAAATGGAAAAGATACTAAGAATACATGATAAATTGTTGTCGTTGACATGAGTCTGTATATATAGAAGGTTCTGTTTTTGATGTTGATTCTATGGTAGACGGATGTGGGTATTTTTAAAGTGAATTTCATTTATTTGGGGGGGGGGGGGGGTTTAAGAAGGCATAAGAAAACATACATATTGTTTGTCTGTACAATATTACAATATGAACATTATTAATATTATTTGAAAAAGGAATGATAAAGGATATAATGTTTGAGATCAAGGAATAAATGTTTTCTTATTTACATTTGTTATTTTTTTGCAGCCTATAGACTAACTGAACTCTGGCTTGCGATGGTGTTCTAAAAAGATATGACGGGTCTTGAGTACGGGCAAGTCATTTGTCAGGGAAGTTGTTGCTGATCTTCGCAAAGATGGTTTTGTGAAACACTTAGTGGACAAGCTGAGTGGTAGTGTTGAGATGTCGCTGATGTTGTCGTTATTAGTTTGATGAAATGACCACCAATGTATTGCAAGTTAGTGTAATTTTAAACAATCACAAGTTATTATTTTTTGTTTTTATGAAATCTCATAAAGTTTTCAGTCAATTTTCATGACATTTTTATCAGTCATCGGGTGCTATAAGATCAAGTTCCAAAATGTTATTCAAGGTCATTCAGGCGCTATTTTGTGAAAATTAACTCGTGGTTATATGTTCGTAACGGAAAGTCATTTGTCATTCATATATTGCATTGTGGAAGGTAAATCAAGATAGATTTTATGGAAAGAGGTTGAAGTCCTGTTTTGGGGGGAAATTTAAGATAATAACTTGGTTTTTATATAGTAACATTGTAGTGGAAATCATGTTTTTTATTCAGGTGGGTATCTTGGGGTTATTGGAGGTATAACTAATGAACTGTAAGGGAAATGGTATAAGTGTCAGTCAGACCCAATTCGTAATACCAAACACAAATATATACTCCGAAAACAATATATAGAGCAAGATGAATATAGAGCCCTCATCGTTCAGTGCGAGGCAGTGTGTATAAAAGGCATGGGGAAAAATTTGTGCAGTGTCGACCTGTTGTTGATAATATATTTTTAAAAAACAATGCTGCGGATATATTTATTTCAAATGTTTGTCATTTGAAATGCACTTCATATCACGAATCATTCAAGGATTTTGAAGATAATTGACAGGTAGCATTATTTTTAAGAATATGTACATGTATATTGTTGGCAGGTTGACTTTGCAAGATTTTTCGCATGCCTTTGTACACACTGTCTCATATTGAGTCGCAATGTGTTCAAACAATATGCGGTTTTGAACTCACAAGCACTGAAGAGTTGTTGTTGTTGTTGTGTTTGTGCCTTAGCAAGTAAATCATGTCGGTTCGATCCCATACCTACGTGGTTCTTGAAAGAGAATGTAAACATTTTGTTCTCAGTTATGACTGATATTGTAAATGCCTGATTACTTACAGGTGTTTCCTTTTGCAGTAAGATCTGCAGTTATTAGACCATTATTAAAGAAAGACAATCTTGATAAAAATTGCCCTTCTAATTATAGACGTGTTTTAAATTTGGGTTTTTTAGGAAAGTTAATAGAAAAGGTTGTTTGACGTAGACTCACAAGTCATATGTCTGAACACGGGCTATGGGATACACAGCAATCTGCGTATCGCCCTTATCATAGCACAGAAAGTGCTTTGATAAAGGTTACAAATGATATTATGCTGTCATTAGACAAAGGCAAAGTTGTTCTATTGTTGTCATTAGACTTATTTTCAGCCTTTGATATGATAGATCGTAAAATGTTAATTGAACGTTTGTCTATGAGGATAGGGGTTAAAAATGTAGCGTTAAAGTGGTTTTAATCATATCTGGAAATTTGGGAAACTTGCATTCAAATAAATGGTACACAATCAGAGATAGTCAGTAATGAAGTAGGTTTGCCAGAAGGGTCAGTGTTGGGGTTGATAGGTTATACTATCTATACTTTGCCAGTTGCAGATATCGTCAGATTTCATGGTGTCTCGTATCACGCATATGCTGATGATACACAATTGTATGTATCATTTGATCGAAAGAAAGCAGACGGTTTGAGTGTGGCATTGCAGACTCTGTCTTTATGTGTTAGTGATATTAAAGCCTGGATGACAAAGAATAAGCTTAAACTTAATGAAGGCAAAACAGCATTTTTAGTAGTTGGTACACCACACAATCTTCAAAAGTGGGGTAATATTGTTTTGAATGTTGAGTCAAGTTACTTTAGACGTACTGTAGTGAGAACCCGAGAGTGAGACACCTGAGATATGGGGTTGGAATGAGAGCTCACCTGAGAGAGGGGAGTACATTGAGCAGTGTTTTGAATTTTGGGGGGTCTCCAAAGCAGGAAAAGCCGGCGCAAAGCTCGCGATAGGGGGGTTTGGAAATTTTGGCAGTCTTGAGATAGGGGGGGGGGGGGGTGCTTTCAAAGGGAGGGAATAAGTGTATGCGTATTCTAAATAATAGTGAATGGGGGAAGCTGGGGTCTGAGGTGAGAACTATAAACTTGGTAGCAGTATGTATCCCCATTGAAGGATAAACTGATTAGATTTTGGGGTAAGTAGGTCAAAGGTCAGAGGTCATAGACATCAATTTACAGGGAATTACATGAAATGACTGGTTTGTAGCCTCGTATTTGTTAAAGGGAGTGCCAAGTCGTAATCCATGGGCCTGACCAGCTGGCCTGACTCGGGGGAAATTCGGATACAATCAGGTGCAATCGTACGCTACCAAAGGAATGTTATTGCTGGATTCCTCGCGGGATCGTTAACTCGATTCCCTCCATACGCAACCGACCAATGGGATTCAAGTACTGGAATAAAGAACACGCGATCTTGTTTACTCAAATTTGGGGCAGTGTGCGAACTTTTATTAGCTGCGCACGATAAATTGAAGTCGTTTTGAACTTTGATCCAGAGAAAGGAGCAGCCAACCGTAAAAGCGCGCTTAGATTGCGACTTGTCGCTCCCTTTAATTGTCTTCTTTGTCCTCTTGGTTTAGCAGTATGAATTTAATGTGGATCTGACCATGGTTTGAATAATGAAAGTACTGTCAAATCTGCTTTAATAACCACGTGTATTAAATGATCACCTGTCTATAAGGACTACAGTTTTTGTTTACCTGAAACAGTGGTTCTTATTAAAACATGTATTAAAAGAAGCTGTACATAATGATCACTTGCTTATCAATCCTTTTGTTAGTTCAAGCAATTAACTTGTTAACATTACTTCCTATGCTCCTCAACATGGCTTCTAATCTTTTTCACATAGAGATTAGCTTTTTTCTCCATCTCAGGCACAGCCCTGTGAATCATTGGGGCTTGGTGGCATAGAGCTTTAAACTCATCAGTGATTCTTTGTTTTAGAGTTCTAAGTGGGCACCACGATCTGTGGATCTGATTTGTTGTGGGTTTTTTTTTTTTTTTTTTTTTTTGGGGGGGGGGGGGGTATTTGAAGAGCAAAGTGTTCATTACCTCTTTACCTGATATTGCTACCATGACTGTATGAATAAATAAGCTACTATTGGAAAGAGGAGATATGTGATTTTGAGATGTTGTTACTCACTGTGGTATAAAGTTTAACACAATCTGTACAAATTTGAAATAAAATTTTGTTGTGTTTTTTTGATATGCACTGTAGAATGAGAGCATGTAATATTTGAGGGGAAAGTAATGGAAATGTATGAAGCAAAGGAGAATTATTATTGTCAAGTTGTAGGAAGTGTAAGGATCTATAAGAATATTTTAGAAGTAGTGTATAAGAAAACATTAATTGATTAAAATCTATCATTTTATTAGCTATGTATTGTTTGTGGAATCTATCGATATGAGATTATGGGATAGCATTTATATTTTAAATTTGGTGTGAGATATAGTGCCGCATGTACATGTACTTCACAATTTGTATAACGAGAAAACATATAAACAAGTGATGTTTGCTGAGTGAAGATAATTGGAACTTGTTATACATGATGTTTAGTATTTCGTTATGATGTTGATTAGTTGGTAATGTTTTGTATAATATAACACTGCTTTATTATAACAAATTTAGTATTTTTTCTATTGAGTATTTTAGAAACATGTTATGATGATTATTGTAATTGAATACATGACAAAAAATAATATTGTAATGTTACAGTTTAAAGTGCATTGGTAGACTTGAAGTCCTTGAACATGATGTATAATTTAGAAAGATATGATTAGAGTTATGATGTTTGTTGTTATATAAAATGTCACATATGTTATTTGTGTAAGATATTATCATGAATGTATTGTAGAATTTGTTGTATTATGACTGATATAGTGAATTCTTGATATAATATGTTATGTTTTATTTTAGGAGTAGATGTAATTTAAGGGAACAGTTACATTTGATATAAGGAAATTTCAGTTTTAGAAAATTTGTTGCTAAAATATAATAATGTATTTTAGATCTAATAAATAATCTTGGAAGATATTAGCATACAAAGTTATAAGAATGATCATTTATATTAAATGTTTGTTTTACATTTATAGTTGTTTTATAGCATCTAAAATGTAAATTATAATTAATATATCACCACAAGTTTGAATGTATTAGAGTGTTTAAATAATGTGAAGTTTTGTGGGAGCTAAAACTTAAAATTATATTGTGTAAATATCTGAAGTTGTTTGAGTGGGTTTGGTAGATGTTTTAAAGTTGTTAGTGATTAGAGTTTATCATGTAATGGTTAAAGACTATTTTTGTGTAAGTCTTGAGGAAAAATGTGCTTTTTAGATTTATAGTTAAACGAAATGTGTTTACATGGGTGGATCTAGGATTATTTAAAACAGGACTGTGGGCTAATTAAGGTACTCTTTTTATAACCCCCCCTGCTTTCTCCTTTGACTTTTTGGATTTGTGTAAATGTATTGTAGATTTGTGATGAAGAAGGTTAAGAATTTTTACTTTGATATATCGGCTGTAATGCTAAAGAGAAAGTACACTCTGATTATAGGGTGTTTTTAACAGAAGTAAAAAGAAATGAAGAAAGTGATTAACAGTTTAAGCAGCTTTGTTTTAGAATTAGAAATGTTAGCATTTGTAGAGTTGCTAATGTGTGTTTATTACAACGGGTGAAAATCATAAGTGTGTTTATTGTTTATTGAGTTTTGTGGAAACGTTCATTCACTGATTGTTCATTTTTGATCTGTATATTTTTTTAAACCAATTTGTAATCATGGTAAATTTCTTTTTAAACAGAATATTTGAATGTTGTTTGTTTACAGTTTGTTGTTATAGTGTTTGAGGAGAATGCATCATAAAATAAATTGTTTATTTGAGTGAAGTATATCTTTTATTTTTTATTATTTTCATATCACTAATGTATATGGGTGTTGAAGGGTTGCGAAATGATTATAGATGTTATTTATTGTATCCGCCGGCAGTATGCCAAAGGATACTTTGGATTTAGCAGCGTTTCGCCGCCGCCGCTGCCGCGTCACATTCTTGTGTGTGCTCTAGAGGTCACATTTCTCGACGAATTTCTTCCAGACTTCTTGTGGACGTGTATCCTGGTAAAATCTGGACCCCTATAGTTTCTGGTGATGGTGCCCCCAGTGTTCCGTCTTTTGTAGGGTAAAATGCCATAGTTTTGGGGATAGTTTGTGTGCGCTCTAGCGGTCACATTTCTCAACGGATTTTGTTCAAATTTTGTATGGAGGTGTCTCTTGGTAAAATCTGGAACCCTATAGATTTTGGTGATGCTCCCAGTGTTCTGCCTTTTATAGGGTCAAAGGTGATATTTTGATAGATGTCTTGTGTGTACTCTTGTGTGCGCTTTGACGGTCACATTTCTCAACGGATTTTGTTCAAATTTTGTATGAAGGTGTCTCTGGATGTAATTTAAAAACCTATAGTGTTTGGTGATGCTGCCACCAGTGTTCTGTCTTTTATAGGGTCAAAGGTCATACTTTAGGGCATGGCGTCAGTGCACTGTGCAGGCCACATTTCTCAACGTATTTTATGCAAATTTTGTATGGAGATATATCTTGGTATGATCTAGACATGTTTAAGTTTTGGTGATGCTGCCCTCATTGTTCCGTCCTTTATAGGGTCAAAGGTCATGTTTCCATTTCTTGCACTCTTACTTTTGCATTTCTCGACGGATTTTGTTCAAATTTTGCATGAAGGTGCCTCTTGGTGTAATCTAAAAATCTATAGTTTTTGGTGATGCTGCCACCAGTGTTCCGTCTTCTATAGGGTCAAAGGTCATATTTCAGGGCATGGCGTGAGTGCACTCTGCAGGCCACATTTCTTGATGGATTTCTTTCAAATTTTGTATGGAGATGTATCTTTTTTTTTTTTTCTTCAAATATTTATTTCACAATTCACTTTGTCATAGATAGTTACATGCAAATGAACATGAATAAGTACAGATCATGAAAGATAAACTGATTTTGAGCACTTGTCTGATATATAAACAAAGAATGATATTGCATTATACATAATCTGAAAATCGTCTAGCGTTTTAGGGCTTGCCAATTTTTTCATGAAATTCTAATCGATTCTTTTTAAAGGCAATGATACGTTCTGTTCTTTCTAATTGTTTAAGTGAATATATAAAGACTTTAAACAAAGGAACAGTGTTCTGAACTTTGCATGAATAAATGAAATATTTGGCTTGGAGTATAATAGTATTTATGAAGTAAAACTGATCAAGAATTAAAGTTCCAAAACAAATTTCCTCATCAGACAACATACACTGGCGGATATTTTTGCTTCTAAGCCACGTAACGATTTCGTTCCAAAATAGTGTCACAATGTTGCATCTCAGAAATAAATGAATTAATGATTGTGGACAAGATTCACAAAAATTACAAAAGGAAGTTTCACTTATACCTATTTTACACAAAAAAAGTTGCGTCGCGATTTTCCGGTGAATGAACTTAAATTGAAAATTCCTCATCTTATTGTCTATAGATGACTTGTAAATCAAAGCGAAACGAGATTTCCATACGAGAGAATTACACAAATCCAGTGATAAATCAATTTGCCATTTGTTTTGTTGATCTGTTTCTGAAATTGGAGTTCTATAACTTTTGAGGAAAAGTAAGTAACAAAATTTAGAAACTCTTGATTGTTTCAAAAACTTATCCACATTATCATCAGGTTGATTTGATAATAAGTCTTCATTCATAAAGTCACCTTGTCTTATGATGTCTTTCCATTGTTTAGGAATTGCAGATAATATGGAAAAGTATGTCAAGAAAGATTCTGAATTATATTTCTGTAACACTTGATCAAATGACATAAAGGCACCATCGTCAGTTAAAATGTCTCTTACATAAATCAAGTTGGATTCAAACCACCTTTTAACAAAAACTGGTTTACCATCTATCAATATATGCGGGTCAAACCACAGCGGTTGTGAAATAATATCCTTGAACTTAACTGGATTGTAGTACTTATAATGACCCAGGCCGAAAGAACATCGTTCCAGAATGGATCGGTGCTTTCAACAAATAACAGATGATCACATGAAAGATTCCACTTGATAAAGTTATCACCACAAATGTTTTTGAGAGCCATTATAAAAAAATACTTTCCATTTGCTCCTATTACCTTCATCTTGGTACCTTTTAACCCATGTAATTTTCATAGCACGATCAAAAGATAATAAATGTGGCATTTTCAAACCGCCCTCATCGTATTCATTGTAAAGCAAAGATCGTTTGATCTTATCGATCTTATTGTTCCATAAAAACCTAAACAGTAATTGTTGAACCTCCACCAAAAACGACTTAGGTGGACTTGGTATAATGCACAGAAGATATATAAGTTTGGGAATAATCATGGATTTTATGATGACAATTTTGCCATACAAAGTTAAAGTTCTACAACTCCAAATATTTAAGATTGTTCTTATTTCTTCGAGTTTGGGTTTGAAATTAAGGTCATATAAACTATGGCGTTCACTAAGAGGAATTTTCACGCCCAAATACATGAAATAATCCGTAGGCCAAGTAAATGGAATGTCATGACATAAAATATCTGTAAAGTTTCCAAATCTTATAACATTACATTTTTCAATATTGATTTTCAAACCTGACATGTCTTTAAATTTATCCAACACTTTAACACAACATTCAACATTTGCTTCATCAGGCTGTAGAAATATGGATGTATCGTCTGCGTATTGACAAATTTTAACCTCTGTACCATGCACCTTCAGGCCTCTAATTTGATCGTTTTGTCGAATTAAACAACCAAGAAGCTCGACAGCAATAATGAATAAATACGGCGATAATGGACAACCTTGTCTCACTCCGCGTTGAATTTCAAAAGGCTTTGAAGAAAATCCATTGTTAATTACGCAACCCTCTATCTTGAAATATAACACTTTGACCCAGTGGATAAATGGCTGATCGAAACCAAAAATATTCAGAGCATACTTTAAAAATTCCCAATCAATCATATCGAAGGCCTTTTCAAAGTCGATATTCAAGGCCACGCCCTTAACATTGTGCGTCTTACAAAAATTTCGCATATCGATAAATAAGCGTATATTTTCTCCAATGAAAAGACCTTTCAGGAAACCATATTGGTCATCACTTATCAATTTAGGTAGGACCTTCTTAATCCGTAGAGAAAGAAGTTTTGCTAAGATTTTATAATTACAGTTGAGTAGTGATATCGGGCGCCAGTTTTTAAGAGATAACAAGTTTTTGCCTTTCTTTGGTAACAAAGAAATTACGCTTCTCCGCATAGAGTATGGAAGGGATTTATCCCCAAAACTTTTATTGTATACAGAACATAACAATTGTTTTATTTCCGACCAAAAGACCTTGTAAAATTCAATGGGAAGGCCACCTGACCCTGGCGATTTATCAGTTTCAAAAGTTAAAATAGTTTCATAACATTCCTTTTCCGATATTTGTCCCCCCAAATTACTATTATCATTTGAATTTAACATTGGTAAATTCAAGTTATCTAAAGAGGCAAAAGAGGTGTCACCCGTGTTACTATTTGATGAATACAAATGAGAATAAAAGGACCTTTCCTCTTCAAGAATACGCTTTGCATCTGTGATAATGCCGTTCTCAGTCTGTATTTTAGTGAGACATTTTTGCTGATAGTTTCTTTTTTTCCAAATTGAAAAAATATTTAGTATTACGTTCGCCTTCAGCAATCCATTTTGCTTTAGTACGCACAATAATACCACGTACGATTTCTTCCTGTAATTCCTCATATTCTCTCTGTTTCTCTTTCAAATTTTGTTGTAATTGAACATCGTTGTTAAGATTATCTACACTATCTAATTCATGTATTTCTTGCTTTAATTGTTTTAATCTTTGCTGGCTATTCTGTTTCTTATGTTTTGAAATCTGAATGAACTTTTGCCTTACTTTAAATTTCAAAAACTCCCAAGTCTTTTTTGGGTCCAATTCTTCGTTATCAAATAGAATAGCCTTTATTTCATTTCTAATGATCTCCACATCATTAACACTGGCTAACAGTGAGGTATTGAGGTTCCAAAATCCTGGTCCTCGCTTTGCTGTGGATTTCATTAGGGATAGGGATATTAAAGAATGGTCTGTTTTGTAGCCAAAGCTGATATCACATTTAACAACTGATGTAACCAAACTATCAGAAATCAAAAAATAATCTATACGGCTTCCGATCTTACAATCATGAGACATCCATGTATATTTCAACTGTGTGGAATTAAGAGATCTCCACATATCTATCAATTCAAAATCTGAAATTAAGTCTGATATAGCCTTAGAGCATTTGGGGTGATTTTGTAACAGTTTTGGAAATCTATCTAAATTGGCATCTAGAACCGTATTAAAATCACCACCAATTACATACGGTTCCTCCCCGTGTTGTGACATCAAATTGTGTACTTCGATAAAGAAGTCATTGTTGTCCTTATTCGGGCCGTATATATTAACAAGTGTAATCCTAGCCTCATTGATCTTTAAAACGACCAAAAGTATTCGACCATTTTCATCTCGAACAGTATTTGATAAATCAAAGGTGGCTGAGGGTTTCAAAAGCATACATACTCCAGCACTGTCAGATTGGCCGTGATTGAAAATAATCTTGTAACCCCATTCTTGGCTCCATCTTCTTTCTTATTTTACGGTGGAGTGTGTTTCTTGTAAAAATAGCAACATGACAATCTTGATTTCTTATCCAGTTAAAAACACATCGTCGTTTGAAGTCATTCCCAAGCCCCCTCACGTTAAGAGAACAAATTTTTATGTCTATAAACTCATTCATTTAAAACACATAATTTCATATTCATATGGTAATCTAGATCAATCAAGCAATATTTGTAAAACAAGGTTGCATGTAATACCCTTCCATACAAGTTAAAGCACTCGTTTAACAAACAATGTGAATTGTGTTTCAGGCCTATATTTGTAGGTAAATGCCGAAATAAAACCATAACATAAAACAAAATTAATAACATAAGAAACGAAACATTAAAATCCGAACATTGCTGCTTTGCAATCTTCGTTCGTCCGCCAGCAAATACTTCCATGGCGAAGAGTGGGAGCCTATTTGCAATTTAATTGTATAATAGGCCTTAACACGAAGGCTACGCAATGATAAACAGTGAATTCACAAAAAGTCAATAATACCAAACAGTATAGTCTTTTAAACCTTTCACCTAAGGAATTAATAAGTAGAAATTTCACGAAGCATTATGAATAATGTTTACTCAAAAAATGGCATGAACCTACTGAACTATACAATAGCTCGTGTTTCATAGTAATTGATATAACCTAATAACCAGATGTATCTTGGTATATCTCTCAACACATGGCTTTCACATTTTGTATGAAGATGTGTCTTAGTGAAACCTACACATCTCAATTGTTTGCTGGTGCTACCCCCACTGTACCATTTTCTATACAGTCAAATGTCATATTCAGGTTGTTGTTAGGGTCAAATGTCATATTTTTGTTGGATGCATTCTGGAGGACACATTTGTTAACTCATTTCTTTCAGATTTTGTATGTAGGTCCATTATAGATTACACCTCTACAGTTTTTGGTGATGCTGCCTCTAGTGTTCTATTTTTCATAGGATCAAAGATCATATTTTAGTGGATGGCTTATGTGCGCTCTGAGGTGATATTTCTTCCGAATTCTTTAGAAAAATGCATTATACTCTAATCTGCACAAGTCGTTTTGGTAATGCTGTTCCTAGTGTTGACAATATTCTGGGCCACTGGCGGCAATTTTGACACCATCCTTTTGTTTGAAGGAGGGGATGGGGGAGGGTCTTTGTTTCTCATTCAAATCGCCGCTAGTGCCGAGGGATACATTTCGCATTGCGCGGTACCAGCAATGCATATTTCTAGTTATTAGTATGGTTTAATGTGTATGAACTGAATGATTGTCTGTGTGATTGAGTAAAGGAATCTGTATAGGGTTAACGTTAGTAGAGTGTGTTTTAAGTGCACTTGGATGTGAAAAGGTGGTGTTACTTTAATTATTTGGTGTCTATAGTTTTTGGGAAAAATGAATATGAATAGATATGGTGTTTGTTGTTTTTTGGTGTGCAGTGAAAGTTGCAAGTTTGTGGATTTAGAAGAAGATATTATGAGTTTATAAATTAAAAATATATTATGTATAGAAATTAATAAAAGAGATATGGGTAGTTTATAGCAATGTATTATATTTTGTTGGACAAAATGTATAAATGTCTTGAATGAAGTGTCTTGATTGTGTATTTTTGTACATTATGAATTTGGAAACGCGAGTTGATATAATTCTTGTTAAACGACATGCAGAAATGTTGAAAATAACCTTTATCATTTATATTTGTAAAAGGAAAACAAATAAAAGTTAATTTTAGTCGCGGAATAAAAGCCAAAGCAGTATGACAAATAAAAGTCATTTGTCTTTTTATGATATATGGAGAACAGATAATCGAAAGGTAGTGAATTGTATAAATGAATGTTATATTGTTGATGTTCTTAGGTTTTATCTACAAGATAAAGAGTTATAATCAAGCAATCAATTTTAGGATTGCTATAGATGGTAGGTGTATGGTATATCATGAATTGAAGTAGAATAATTGATGGGAATAGCTGTATGTCTTTATTCTATAGGCACCAGCAAGAATTGGATTGGATAGATTGTTATTTTGATGGTCTCTGTGGTTTGCATATAGCTTTTATTGGATAGCGCCATCTTGTGTCAGTTTTATTTGGTGGTTATGGGAAAAGATCGTGGAGAGGAAGAAAGTGGATGGATGTATCACTATGAACATGGTGAAGAAAGAGAGCGGACCAAATATACAGCTTTTTAGTGTATTTTTATAATTGTCTTGGTAGACATAAGAACATCTCTTCATTGCTATTATGTGAAAATATGTAGAACAGGTGTTACATGGATATTCACCTGGTCTATCTATTTCACATAATAGTAATGAAGAGATGTTCTTTTGTCTATCAGAGCAAAGAGTTTAAATATGAAGAGTGGTCAGTACTAAATTAAAGCACGCGTATATGTGACCCTCTACCACAAAACGACCAATAAGTCGGAAATTTGGGGTTCTTTAATTCCAGCACAGTTTGAAAGATTAGTTCTTAGTTTTAAAATGATATATAACTTGTCTTGTATAGACTAAGTAAACCATTGTAAATTACAATGAGAATGTCTGAGTGTTATACAGGCTAATGAGCAAAACAATAACGAAAACGGGCTCTGAAGTAGAGTGATCATTTAAGAGCGTCTAATCTGTGTCCTATCGTTTGATGCACAAAAGGTTGAGTCAAAGCTCCAAAGCCGGCACTGTGCAGTACTCATTGGATTTTGTTGAAACTTTCCATATTTTTAGGATAGATATATTTCTTTTTTTCTGTAGATTTTAAATATCAGACAGTGCATAGTTTTTGAGCTATACCAGAGAAGCAATGTGAAGTATGATCCCTGTAAGCTGACTCATAAAGTTTGAATATTCAGAAAGAAATGGTCATTTTCAATGGGATAAAAACATATTTCAGCATGGTATTTTAGCCTGAAATTTTGTCAGATGGTAGATTAATAAATTAACTTTCAGAAAATACTGTAATAATTGTTTTTGTGAAGCCATCATTAACGCAAAAGGGTTTTTATGGATTGTATGAAAAGAGGGATGGTTTCTATGTTTTGAGTTGAATTAACTAGTAACCAACCATAATTATAGTAGCTGATGATATTCTTTTGAACACTTTTCTTTTGTGATCGATGCAGTTCATTTGTCTTGTATTTCATCTTTTGGACACTTTTCTTCTGTGATTGATGCAGTTCATCTGTCTTGTATTTCATCTTTTGGATAGTTTTTTGATGAGATCGATGCATTTTATCTGTCTTGTATTTCATCTTTTGGACAGTTTTTTTTTTTAATGGATACAATTCATTTGTCCTGTATTTCATTTTTTGGACATTTTTTTTTTTGTACTTTTTACACATTTTTCACAGAGCATTAATAGAACAACATTGTTAGGCTCTTAGGCTTCCAAACTAAATTTGGTGCTCCATCCGGCTTTTTTCACAATTTAAGCAAGATTTCATATATATGCCAAGTTGGGTTTCAAAAAGGGAGCACCGGCCGATTTGAAATCACCCATGATTATTATTTTATGACTATGATTATGCGCTGCTTCTATCAAATTCTTCAGGTGTATGAGAAACTCAGACATTTTGTATGAGCTCGGCCTATAAATGACAATAAGCAAAAATGATAGCTTTGACAAAATGTGAATCGTTATATTTTCAATATTATTGGATAAATAAAGGATATGTGTTCCTTTAATATTGAACTATATAAACTACATAAACATATTTACAGAATATTTACAAAAAAATAACATGGATGTAACTTCTAGTAACATAATTCTTTATTACTTTATGAATATACTGTTCATATCACTCACCTTACAGCCTTACGCTATTATTTACATAATGGCTTACTGATTAACATATACATGTAATAATTACATGAATAAAATAGTAATATGTTTATTCATACACTAACATAATTAATAAATGAGGGTCTCAGTGCAGAATAGACATAATTGCGGAGTGGTCAGATGACCGTCACTTGAGAATCAGGAAAACAGAAATTACTTGAGAGTGAATATCGTGGAGGATGTCTTCTCACTCTGTCTTCAAAAGTTAAGAATGAGGGAAAATGCCTCTAGAATTCCTGGATGATGATATTTTTGGCAATATCATTATTATTAAAGAAGGGGGTGTATATTAGTAAAAGGTTATAAATTGTAAAAGAAATATAAAACTGTAAACATTTACAAAGCAATGTCATACATGATACACAGTATAATCAGTAATAGTTGCATGAATAATAACTGTAGATGATAATTACATATTAATTAATAAAACCCTCTATGTGGTAGCTAAAATGGAAGAGTCCACCAGAGCTTCCTATAACATATTCTTTTGTTGGGATTATACCACCCACCACTGGTCAGTGATTAATGTATCAGATGTTGGTGATGTAAACACAGTCGTAAATAAAATGCTGAATTACCAATAGTCCTCTCTCTTCCTTTTTCTCTACAGAATTCATGAACTCTCAGTGACCATTTCCTCAGTCTGTACAAAGAGTGGGGGGGGGGGGGGGGGGGGTACAGTACAATACTAAAAGAAGAATTTATTTTAACATATTTAAGTTATTGATATTATTCTAATTATGTGGCACTATAAGAGGGGCTACACAAGCAAGCGAAGCGAGGGTGTAAAAATTTTCAGACTTTTTTCTAGGTGTGCTTGAAGTCCTTGGTGTATGCATTATTTATATATTAAACATGACAAGTTCAGCAAAATCAATGTGGGGGATGTCTAATGATCTTTTAATTTGTCGTGTTTCTTCTAAAGGATTACATCAATTATTAACATATGTATGAAGAGAGAGGGGAATGAGATTTTTGACCAGAAAACTGAAGATTTGTAATTCATTTACTTTGTGAATTTAGGGATGGAAAAGAGAATTACTTTTAATGGTTTTATTGAAAGGATATATTAAAGAATATATTTTGCGTAGAAATTAATTGTGTTAGCGCCTCTGTTTGCCGCTAAGGATTTCAACAGCGCCAGGGCCTCGACAAGAGGCTAGGTTGAGCAAGACTTCTAAGAAAAAGATGATGAAAGGGTAATTTGATATGCCGCAGTTCTTTAACGGTCGAGGCCGTGAATTTTAAAGGGGGAATTGTCAGAGGTGAAAATAGGAATGATGATAAGGGAAGATTATACTATTAGAATGGAACGTAGGGGAGGTGTAGGAGACCACGTCACTTATAGGAATATCGTTTGTCAAAGTGAAAAAAAGGAGTTTTCCCCCCACCAAAATTTCTTTTGAAAATATGTTTAATACGAAATGAATACATGTAGGATATGACTCCTGCCCCCCCCCCCCCACCTCATTATATTTTTTAGTGTGAGTACTTTATTGAGGAACGAATAGTCTCTTTTCTAAAGGAATACATAACTCATCCAAATACTTTGAAAATGTACGAGCTATTTAATATTTAAGACATGCAATTGTTGTCTAAACTTGCTAAGTTTGTTAAAGTTATATTACAGAAGTTTAGTAGATAATTTCTCTGTTAAGATATGCTGTTATTTTTTTAAATACTTTTGTTTTGTCTTGTTTTATTTTTGTTCTTATATTATTGTTGTTAACTATGTAGTAATACTATCACATCTCATGTGTATGAAAACTGTTATTTTGTAATCATTCTATGTTGTACAATATTGTAAATATGTTATATTTTTTATATTCCAAAAGGGGTTGAAAGAAATAAAGTCGAAAGTTTTTACTGGGGGTGATGGGATGGGAGGCGGATGGAGTGTGTAATGGGGGAGAGGGGGGGGGGGGGGGGGGGAGTAGGGAAAACTCAATCTGTCGGTCCTAGACCACTTTGTCCCTTTTGTATCTCATTAATTCTTACTTTATATACGCACACCCATTAATCCATGTTAGCTGTATATTACGTAAGTGTTTTGTGCACACATTGTGTATATACATAATAACTGTAAGAGAGCGTGATGCATAATTTTGAGAATACGTGTTTTCAGAAATAGAAGGCGTTGTTGTCCGCCACCAGTGAGTATGTTATCGAGAGGGCGTTTCATGAAAGGACTTGTCAGATATTTTATGCGACAAATTTGCTCTCAGCCAATCAGATATAAGGATTTTAGTAGCTTATAACAATTGTCGGATAAAATATCTGACAATTTTGTTTTATGAAACGCTCCCTAGGAGTACAGTGTATATATCGGCGTACATATTATGAATTGATTTGCAGTGCTAACATGGCTAAGGCTGAGTGCTTGACGTGGTTTGGATGTCGTTATGGCCGAGTATATTTGATCACGGAATATCTGGAATTATATGGAATGGAGATGCATTGCCTTTTATTGTGCTGATATAGGTAGGGGAATGAATTATTATGAAGCTTTTTGTATTATTTGGATCTAATTATATGGTTTATTTGGACTTTAGGGCCCAGTTTTTAATTGATGGAGTGCATAGACATGATAATTGATAGATAAACGAATGGAGAGAGGGGAACAAGTTTTTCTCTCTTTCATGTCTTTTTAGTAGCGAAATGAAATATAACCAACCAGATTACCTGACCATGTGTACGAGTAAAAGTATCAGCTGAATGTATTTTTTCCTGAAACTCTGGGTGGGACGTTTTAGGCTTAGCCGCTGAAGTTCCGAGGAACACGACTAAAAGTATCAGCTGAATGTATTTCTCCCCGTAACTCTGGGCGGGACGTTATAGGCTTAGCCGCTGAACTTGTGAGGAATGGGGCAGGCAAACGGAATCATTGAAACCTTGAGGGCATGAGGGTTCCCACACTCTGATTTATAATATAGTAAAACAGAAGAAATAATATTATAGAATGGTAGTAAATATCAGTAGAATAGAATGATTGCAATATGATATTGAATTTAACGGATGAAGAACAATAAGTGATCTCTTTGTAGCTACATAAGCAACAGGATTATTACAGGACTAATAGTATCAGCTGAATGTATTTCTCCCCGTAACTCTGGGCGGGACGTTATAGGTTTAGCCGCTGAACTTGCGAGAAATGGGGCAGGCAAACTGAATCACTGAAACCTTGAGGGCATGAAGGTTCTCACACTCTGATTTAGAATGTAATAAAACAGAAGAAATAATATTATAGAATGGTAGTAAATATCAGTAGAATAGAATGATTGAAATACGATATTGAATTTAACGGATGAAGAACAATAAGTGATCTCTTTGTAGCTACATAACGAACAGGATAATTACATGACTAATAGTATCAGCTGAATGTATTTCTCCCCGTAACACTGGGCGGGACGTTATAGGCTTAGCCGCTGAAGCTGCGACGAATGGGGCAGGCAAACGGAATCACTGAAACCTTGAGGGCATGAGGGTTCCCACACTCTGATTTATAATGTAATGAAACAGAAGAAATAATATTATAGAATGGTACTAAATATCAGTAGAATAGAGTGATTGCAATAAGATATTGAATCGAACGGATGAAGAACAATAAGTGATATCTTTGTAGCTACATAACAACAGGATTATTACATGCCTAATAGTATCAGCTGAATGTATTTCTCCCCGTAACTCTGGGCGGGACGTTATAGGTTTAGCCGCTGAAGCTGCGACGAACATGACGAATGGGGCAGGCAAACGGAATCACTGAAACCTTGAGGGCATGAGGGTTCCCACACTCTGATTTATAATGTAATAAAACAGAAGAAATAATATTATAGAATGGTACTAAATATCAGTAGAATAGAGTGATTGCAATAAGATATTGAATTGAACGGATGAAGAACAATAAGTGATATCTTTGTAGCTACATACGAACAGGATTATTACATGACTAATAGTATCAGCTGAATGTATTTCTCCCCGTAACACTGGCGGGACGTTATAGGCTTAGCCGCTGAAGCTGCGACGAATGGGGCAGGCAAACGGAATCACTGAAACCTTGAGGGCATGAGGGTTCCCACACTCTGATTTATAATGTAATAAAACAGAAGAAATAATATTATAGAATGGTACTAAATATCAGTAGAATAGAGTGATTGCAATAAGATATTGAATTGAACGGATGAAGAACAATAAGTGATATCTTTGTAGCTACATAAGCAACAGGATTATTACATGCCTAATAGTATCAGCTGAATGTATTTCTCCCCGTAACACTGGGCGGGACGTTATAGGCTTAGCCGCTGAAGCTGCGACGAATGGGGCAGGCAAACGGAATCACTGAAACGTTGAGGGCATGAGGGTTCCCACACTCTGATTTATAATGTAATAAAACAGAAGAAATAATATTATAGAATGGTACTAAATATCAGTAGAATAGAGTGATTGCAATAAGATATTGAATCGAACGGATGAAGGACAATAAGTGATATCTTTGTAGCTACATAAGCAACAGGATTATTACATGCCTAATAGTATCAGCTGAATGTATTTCTCCCCGTAACTCTGGGCGGGACGTTATAGGCTTAGCCGCTGAAGCTGCGACGAATGGGGCAGGCAAACGGAATCACTGAAACCTTGAGGGCATGAGGGTTCCCACACTCTGATTTATAATGTAATAAAACAGAAGAAATAATATTATAGAATGGTACTAAATATCAGTAGAATAGAGTGATTGCAATAAGATATTGAATTGAACGGATGAAGAACAATAAGTGATATCTTTGTAGCTACATAAGCAACAGGATTATTACATGCCTAATAGTATCAGCTGAATGTATTTCTCCCCGTAACTCTGGGCGGGACGTTATAGGCTTAGCCGCTGAAGCTGCGACGAATGGGGCAGGCAAACGGAATCACTGAAACCTTGAGGGCATGAGGGTTCCCACACTCTGATTTATAATGTAATAAAGAAGAAATAATATTATAGAATGGTAGTAAATATCAGTAGAATAGAGTGATTGCAATAAGATATTGAATTGAACGGATGAAGAACAATAAGTGATATCTTTGTAGCTACATAAGCAACATGATTATTACATGCCTAATAGTATCAGCTGAATGTATTTCTCCCCGTAACTCTGGGCGGGACGTTATAGGCTTAGCCGCTGAAGCTGCGACGAATGGGGCAGGCAGATGGAATCACTGAAACCTTGAGGGCATGAGGGTTCCCACACTCTGATTTATAATGTAATAAAACAGAAGAAATAATATTATAGAATGGTACTAAATATCAGTAGAATAGAGTGATTGCAATAAGATATTGAATCGAACGGATGAAGTACAATAAGTGATATTTTGTAGCTACATAACGAACAGGATTATTACATGACTAATAGTATCAGCTGAATGTATTTCTCCCGTAACTCTGGGCGGGACGTTATAGGTTTAGCGCTGAAGCTGCGACGAACATGACGAATGGGGCAGGCAAACGGAATCATTGAAACCTTGAGGGCATGAGGGGCCCACACTCTGATTTATAATGTAGTAAAACAGAAGAAATAATATTATAGAATGGTACTAAATATCAGTAGAATAGAGTGATTGCAATAAGATATTGAATTAAACGGATGAAGAACAATAAGTGATATCTTTGTAGCTACATAATGAACAGGATTATTACATGACTAATAGTATCAGCTGAATGTATTTCTCCCGTACTCTGGCCGGGACGTTATAGGCTTAGCCGCTGAAGCTGCGACGAATGGGGCGGCAAAGGGAATCACTGAAACCTTGAGGGCATGAGGGTTCCACACTCTGATTTAGAATAGAATAAAACAGAAGAAATAATATTATAGAATGGTACTAAATATCAGTAGAATAGAGTGATTGCAATACGATATTGAATTGAACGGATGAAGAACAATAAGTGATCTCTTTGTAGCTACATAAGCAACAGGATTATTACAGGACTAATAGTATCAGCTGAATGTATTTCTCCCGTAACTCTGGGCGGGACGTTATAGGTTTAGCCGCTGAACTTGCGAGAAATGGGGCAGGCAAACTGAATCACTGCAACCTTGAGGGCATGAGGTTCTCACACTCTGATTTATAATGTAATAAAACAGAAGAAATAATATTATAGAATGGTACTAAATATCAGTAGAATAGAATGATTGAAATACGATATTGAATTTAACAGATGAAGAACAATAAGTGATCTCTTTGTAGCTACATAACGAACAGGATAATTACAGGACTAATAGTATTAGCTGAATGTATTTCTCCCCGTAACACTGGCGGGACGTTATAGGCTTAGCGCTGAAGCTGCGACGAATGGGGCAGGCAAACGGAATCACTGAAACCTTGAGGGCATGAGGGTTCCCACACTCTGATTTATAATGTAATAAAACAGAAGAAATAATATTATAGAATGGTACTAATATCAGTAGAATAGAGTGATTGCAATAAGATATTGAATCGAACGGATGAAGAACAATAAGTGAATCTTTGTAGCTACATAACGAACAGGATTATTACATGACTAATAGTATCAGCTGAATGTATTTCTCCCCGTAACTCTGGGCGGGACGTTATAGGCTTTAGCCGCTGAAGCTGCGACGAATGGGGCAGGCAAACGGAATCACTGAAACCTTGAGGGCATGAGGGTTCCCACACTCTGATTTATAATGTAATAAAACAGAAGAAATAATATTATAGAATGGTACTAAATATCAGTAGAATAGAGTGATTGCAATAAGATATTGAATTGAACGGATGAAGAACAATAAGTGATATCTTTGTAGCTACATAAGCAACAGGATTTTACATGACTAATAGTATCAGCTGAATGTATTTCTCCCGTAACTCTGGGCGGGACGTTATAGGCTTAGCCGCTGAAGCTGCGACGAATGGGGCAGGCAAACGGAATCACTGAAACCTTGAGGGCATGAAGGTTCCCACACTCTGATTTATAATGTAATAAAGAAGAAATAATATTATAGAATGGTAGTAAATATCAGTAGAATAGAGTGATTGCAATAAGATATTGAATTGAACGGATGAAGAACAATAAGTGATCTCTTTGTAGCTACATAAGCAACATGATTATTACATGCCTAATAGTATCAGCTGAATGTATTTCTCCCCGTAACTCTGGGCGGGACGTTATAGGCTTAGCCGCTGAAGCTGCGACGAATGGGGCAGGCAAACGGAATCACTGAAACCTTGAGGGCATGAGGGTTCCCACACTCTGATTTATAATGTAATAAAACAGAAGAAATAATATTATAGAATGGTACTAAATATCAGTAGAATAGAGTGATTGCAATAAGATATTGAATTTAACGGATGATATGATAATTGATAGATAAACGAATGGGAGAGGGGGAACAAGTTTTTCTCTCTTTCATGTCTTTTTAGTAGCGAAATGAAATATAACCAAACAGATTATCTGACCATGTGTACGAGTAAAAGTATCAGCTGCATGTATTTTCCCTGTAACTCTGGGGTGGGACGTTTTAGGCTTAGTCGCTGAAGTTCTGAGGAACACGACTAAAAGTATCAGCTGAATGTATTTCTTGCCGTAACTCTGGGCGGGACGTTATAAGCTTAGCCGTTGAACTTGCGAGGAATGGGGCAGGCAAACGGAATCATTGAAACCTTGAGGGCATGACATGCATGAGGGTTCTCACACTCTGATTTATAATAGAATAAACAGAAGAAATAATATTATAGAATGGTAGTAAATATCAGTAGAATAGAATGATTGTAATAACATGAATAAGATATTGAATTAAACGGATGAAGAACAATAAGTGATCTCTTTGTAGCTACATAATGAACAGGATTATTACACGACTAATAGTATCAAGTGAACCAAGGTCCATCGTACGCTATAATGGCTACCAATGAGACAGGTCTTCCCTCTAAAGTCGGGCAAATCTATGCCAACGAATTTCTATAGAGGACACTTTAAATTTGTAATTAAATATCATAATTGATAGGATTGAAGTAAATTGAATATATTATAAAGAAAATATGAAAAAATTTTCTTATTCCTTGTTCGATTTCTTAATTTCATCATCCTGTTTTTCTTATTTTGCTGTTTTACAAAAATCAACTTATTACCAAGGTTGGATTGCTCTTTAAAAAAGACACTCAGTAGAAGATAAAGTAATTCTAGAAATAGGAGTTCATTTGTTTACAATTAATGGCGACAGGAGAATTGTTATTGATAGGAAAAACGATACATATAGCATCTTTGTTATTAGATTATGTTTTGTGATGGACATGCTTTTGAGATGACGAATTATATATAAAGGATTTGGCGAAATTTGTGCTGAGCAATACGTTTAAAAATGTGGTGATATGTTTATTATGGTTTGTGGAATTGGAACAGAGTAGAGAGTATTATTTCATTGGTCTATGTGGTGACACCTTTGCACGTCAGTTTTAAAAAAGTTGGAATGTCTTTAATTAAGAATAATAAATTGTAGACTAATTGTCTCTCGTTTGTTATGATTTAAGAGCACTATTGTTTTAATGTAATATAGGGAATTTGTCTTTTGTGGCTTTCGTTGCATTGGTTGTCATTTTGTTGATTAGGACTACAAGTTACGATGAAACCTCTTTGATTATTTGGAGCTCGCTATATGGCGGTGATGGCTGTTTTTTAGAATGTGCATTTATTCAGTATCCAAGACGTAAGAACACTGTTTAAATTTGTCGGTTTGTTCAAATTAGTATGTTAATGTTTTGTAGATCTTAAGTAATAACGGATCAGTACCCATGTTATGATTCAATATATTGTATAAATATGAATCATTATTTTTATAGTTTTGTAGATTGTTGTTAAGAGTAATATATAAAAGACCCCCCTTCCCATGTGAATGTTATTTCTTTAGTATTTGTTTGTTAATAAAGGTAGTCTGTC
>CM046865.1:243925-341259 GCA_025617745.1 Heliocidaris erythrogramma | reverse complement strand
CTATTTTAGCTACCGCATAAGAGTGAATTGTTAATTAATATGTAATTATCATCTACAGTTATTATTCATGCAACTATTACTGATTTCACTGTGTATCATGTATTACATTGCTGTGTAAAAATTTTACAGTTTTATATTTCTTACAAAGATAACCGAGGATCAACAATGTATAATCTTTTACTAATATACACCCCCTTCTTTTATAATAATAGTATTGCCTAAAATATCATCATCCAAAACTTCTAAAAATATTTTCCTTCATTCCTAACTTTTGAAGACAAAGTGAAAATACATCCTCCATAATATCCACTCTCAAGCAATTTCTGTTTTCATAATTTTTGAAGTGATGGTCATCTAACCACTCCGCTATTATGTCTATACTGCACTCATTCTATAAAAACTTGACAGTTTGTTAGTTCATTAGTTTCTAATTAAGCTTTTGAAATATGCACATTCACAATGTATACATTTCAATTGTACTCATTTTTATTGTATGCACAATCAAGGCTTTAATTCTAAATATGATTTAACTGTATACAAAAATATAGACTACAATAACTAGGGGTAGTTTGAATCTGCTTTAACTTACACTGCAAAATCTGATCACTCCCTTTTTCTTATAATTTTAGAATAGTCAACCACATCCATATAATCCACGATAATAAACCTATCAAAATACACCCATTTCCTTCATTCAAGAGTTCATAGACCTAAGGGTAACACGACCTCCTTGACCTCCACTGCTTAAATCTCTCTCCACATGTCCATTTCCCTAATCGCCAGCAAAATGGACCAGCTGACCAGACAATTTAATGACATAAACCACCCACTAAATGTCCAAACCATGTAGCCTCTACTGTCTAGTCTATTAAATCCATCACCAAACATAAGATACTGTGCATATATTATTTCTCTCTAAAAATGTAAAAAATGTTATTTACATAAAATATGAAGCTGATAAAGTATAATAAAGGCTTAATGAGTCCAATAAACCTCCTATAAATCCCCGGGAATATGCATGTTTTTGACCTTCCAAGTCCCATAGATTAACACATCAAAACAGAGGTTTACAAATTATTTTAATTCCCCTAATATTTATTTCAAATTTTAAAAAATGTGATTTACATAGAATTTAAACTCTAAAAAACTATAATTAATGATCGATGAGTCCAATAAACCCCGCACAAATCCCCGAGAATATGCATACTTTCGACCAAAAAAATTATTTGCCATACTACACATGCATTCCAATTTGTTATCAATGACTTAATGTAAAAGGGCGTATACCGATCACGTCAATGACGACATCCAATGAGATCGTGCACTAACAGACAACCATATAGCAAACACACGTTCTCCTAAAAGCAAACCCAGCCCTAGCTGGTTAAAAAAATAATCTAATTCAATTCCACTTCAATCCTATATTTTTAATGTACTACAAGCAAAATTTAATGCGTTAAATTAATAAATTCGTCTAACCAATGTTCTATCACGCCTAGCCTAATGACTAATGTTCATGCAAGCAACATAGAATAGCTAAGCAGAATAGGTACATGAACATGATAGGTGTCTAGCACTATCTAAGCTTGGTCTACCCCTCTGCACTACCGATCGAGATGGTGGCGTTGCCGGTGGCGTTGCTGATGATAAGTCAGTTTACCAGGTGGCAACTCTTTTTTCTTCTCGCCCGCCCTTCAAAAATCGCTCAATGAAGGAGTATAGCATATATCACATATTATTAGCCCAGTTTTCTTCCATAATTCTCTGACAAGCAAAATAAATTCTAAAAGCAGTTCTAAAAGGGGGATACAATTTTATTTAAAAGCCTACTAAATCCACCACCGATCTATATTCAGACTATCAAGTCAGTCTTGTAGAGTGGGCCTTTTTACACATTTTTCACAGAGCATTAATAGAACAACATTGTTAGGCTCTTAGGCTTCCAAACTAAATTTGGTGCTCCATCCGGCTTTTTTCACAATTTAAGCAAGATTTCATATATATGCCAAGTTGGGTTTCAAAAAGGGAGCACCGGCCGATTCGCCCCCTCCTAATCCGTCCCCGCTACATATATCCTATCATAAATGTCAAAAAATATAATTACATAATGTTAGTGGTAATCTCAATAAATTAACAAATTGGGAGGGATACAATAAAAGATCACGTTTATTTCTATTTTTATGTCTTTAATGTTGTTCCTATTGCTTTATTTTTATTATTTGTTTTTATTCTTGTTGCGGTTTTTGTTGTTATTCTTTTTTTGCTTAGTGATTCTGTTTGTAATCATGTAAATCACTTGTAATTGTTGTGATTTCTGTTGATTTCCTAATAAAAACACAAATGACAATAATAAGACATCATTATTTTTTCCTCCATTCTATTAGATTCATTTTTTATAGATCTGTTGTAAGAGAGCAAAGAGAGTATGAAACAATTAGGGGGGGGGGGGCAAAGCGAGATGGGGCAAAAGTAATTGGATATTCCTACAAACACAAGACTGATAATAAATAAATTATATCATCAGCTACTATATTGTTGATTACTAGTTAATTCAACTCAAAACACAGATACCATCCCTCTTTTCATACAATCAATAAAGGCCCTTTTGCGTTCATGATGGCTTCAGAAAAAACAATATTACAGTATTTTCTGAAAGTTAATTTATTAATCTACCATCTGACAAAATGTCAGGGTAAAATACCATGCAGAAATATGTTTTAACTCCATTGAAGATGACCATTTTTTTCTGGATATTCAAACTTTATGAGTCAGCTTACAGGGATCATACTTCACATTGATTTTCTGGTATAGCTCAAAAACTATGCAAAGTCTAATATTCAAAATCTATAGACCAAAAAATATATCTATCCTAAAAGTATGGAAAGTTTCAACAAAATCCAATGAGTACTGCACACTGTAAGCTTTAGAGCTTTGACTCAACCTTTTGTGCATCAAACAATAGGACACAAATTAGGCGCTCTTAAATGATCACTCTACGTTAAAGCCTGTTTTCGCTATTGTTTTGGTCATTAGCCTGTCTGACACTCAGACATTCTCATTGTAATTTATAAGCGTTTGCTTAGTCTATACAACACAAGTTATATATCATTTTAAAGCTAAAAACTAATCTTTCAAACTGTGCTGGAATTAAAAAACCTCAAATTTCCGACTTATTGGTCGTTTTGTGGTGGAGAGTCACATATACGCGTGCTTTAATTTAATACTGACCACTCTTCACATTTAAACTCTTTGCTCTGATAGACAAACAAACATCTCTTCATTACTATTATTTGCAATAAATAGACCAGGTGAATATCCATGTAACACCTGTTCTACATATTTTCACATAATAGCAATGAAGAGATGTTCTTTTGTCCACCATACAATTCTAAAAGATACAATCAAAAGCTGTATATTTGGTCCGCTCTCTTTGTTCACCATTTTCATAGTAATACATCCATCCACTTTCTTCCTCTCCACGATCTTCTCCCATAACCACCAAATAAAACTGACACCAGATGGCGCTATCCAATAAAACCTATATGCAAGCCACATAGACCATCAAAATACGAATCTGTCCAATCCAATTCTTTCTGGTGCCTATAAAATAAAGATATACAACTATTCCCATCAATTATTATACTTCAATTCATGATATACCATACACCTACCATCTATAGCAATCCTAAACTTGATTGTTTGATTATAACTCTTTATCTTGTAGATAAAACCTAAAAACATCAACAATATAACAATCATTTATACAATTCACTACCTTTCGATAATCTGTTCTCCGTATATTATAAAAAGACAAATGACTTTTATTTGTCATACTGTTTTGACTTTTATTCCGCGACTAAAATTCACTTTTACCTGTCTTCCTTTTAAGGTTATTTTCAACATTTATGCATGTCGTTTAACAAGAATTATATCAAGTCGCGTTTCAAAATTCATGATTTACACAAATACACAATCAGGACACTTCATTCAAGACATCTACACATTTTGTCCAACGAAATATAATAAATTTCTATAAACTACCTATATCTCTTTTATTAATTTTCTAAGTAATATATTTTTAATTTATAAACTCATATCTTCTTCTAAATCCACAAACTTGCAACTTACTATAGAGCCACTTATAATATGATCTGTTTAAATTATAAGATTAATGGAGAAGATAACTCTAGAACTTTTAAAGTTGTTCATTAAAATAATTCTAACCAATATATATTATCTATTTTGGGGTTAATTTTAAGTTATCGTTGGAAGATAAATCCTTTTGTTTTACAAGTCCGAATATTGAAGATAACTCTAGAATTTTTGGTAAAGTTGTTCATTTAAATAAATGTATATTTTTGCTATTTCTTATTAATTTCAAATTATCATTGGTATGAAAATCATTTTGTTTTACCACTTAAAGTATTAATAAAGAAATCTATTAGTATATTTTCACTTTGTCAAAGTCATTTTTCTTTTACTTTGTTATTTCTTACATTTTTTTACTGATCGCAACTCTACCCATCAAACGCAATCCTTCTTTTTCCTTTGTCTCTCTCTCCCTCTCCTTCTTTTAATCAATTCAAAACATTTTAATATTATCTTAATATTATTATGTGCAGTTTTCTTTCTCTCTCTTTATTTCTTTCTCAACCTTCCCTTCCAGTCAAAAGTAATCAATAAAAAATATATTAACTATACTCGTTCCCCAGCGCTATTATAAAATAACATCAATGAGTATATTACTCTGTTTCTTTATTTGTCTCTCCTCTTCTTTCATCCCCTTCTCTCCCTTTAACTCTCAACCTTCTCTTCCATATAATCTATAAACATGTATAAAACTTATAAAAAAAACTTCTTTAAACTAAAAAATCGATAAGAAACATCTGGAATATACTCGTTCTCCAGCGTCATTGTAAAATAACATCAATGAGTATATCTCTTTGTTACTTTTTCTCCCTCTCCCCCTCTCTTTCTCTTTCACCCCCATCTCTCTCCCTAACTCTCAACCTTTTATTTTAGATAATCAATAAAACACATTTATAAAGTTAATACGGAAAATCTTCTTTGGAAATGGAAAATTAATTTATTTTACAAGTCAGATTATTAAACATAACTCTAGCACTTTTGGTGTTTTAGAGTTATTATCATCCTCATTAATCTTATGTTTTTTATTAATTACCTAAAAGAAAAAGTTAAGAGTTGAAGAGAGAGATAGAGAAGAAAAAGAAATAGAGAGACAGGGAGAGAAATAGACTAGCCATTCTTAGTTTCTATTTCAAATCATTTTTCTCTATTTAACTCGCAACTTTCCTTTCCAGTCAAAGCGAATCCCCTCTCCTTCTAATCAATAATAACTTCTTTAAATTATCATGTTCAGTTCTCTCTTCTCCTCTATTTCACTCTCCTCTCCTTCTCTCCCTCCAACTCGCAATTTTCTTTCCTAAATAATCATGGAGTTCTATTCCCGATGGCCTTTTTTCCCCTCTCCCTCTATTTCTCTTTTTTTCCCTTCTTTCCCTCCAACTCTCAACATTCTCTTCCAGGTTATCAATAAAAAAACATGTTGATATTATCATGGACTTCAATTCAAGCTGGCTTTTTCTTTCCCTCTTCCTCTATTTCTCTTTTCTTCCTTTCTCTTCCTCCAACTCTCAACCTTCTCTTCCAGATAATCAATAATCAAACATATTTATATTAGCATGTCGATTTCAATTCCACATTCCACATTCTCTCCTCGTATCTTTAATTCCTCTTCAATGTATATAGCTCTCAATGTTTTATTCCATTTCTTTCATATGAATTAAAATAATAAAACACATTAGATCTTTACTTTTTTTTTAAATACTTCAAATTTTTATTTCTTAATTAATATGCACATTAGCTGTGTCATGTATATTACAAAACAATAATGTATTTTTGGGTTTTTATTCTTATGTATTTCTTGTTTTCCAACGTTATATATTTCTATTTTTTGAATTTTCATGTATTCTATTCTTTGCCAACCATAACACATATTTTTTAAATACATAATAGGATAATAAACAAGAAATTGTAATGGTATCAGGAATAATCACTTTTTGCCATAGGCTAGTATACACACGAATAAAAAATTCCATCATTTTACTTAACATGTGATCAATAATTGTAATCTGACACAAACCATATCACCGACCCACATAAATAATGTATCAAAATATGCGTAAAATATTAGGAGGAAAAAGCATGAAATTTAAGCGTGAAAGATTTAGTTAAGCTCCAATGACAAAATCACAGTCTGTGATAATGTTGGTGATAATGATGATGAATGTTAGTGATGATGATGATAATGTTGGTAATGATGATGATGATGATGTCGGTGATGATAAGGACGATGATGTTGATGTAATCATAAAATGTGATTCATCAGTGGACCTCTCAATTTAAATATAGACTATGTACTACTTTTTAAAAGGAAAACCTGATAATATACATGTAATTATTGACAAAATGTATGTATCAAATAGACATTTATACATACACGTCTGACATTGTACGTCCAACACTGAAAAGGAACATAAATATTTCTTATTTAAAAAGTATTCCTTATCATTTAACATCCAATGGAAATACTTATAAATGAACTAAAAACAACACAAATACACCAGTAAAATTCCCAGATAAAATTAACATGTCAAAAACCCACTTTTTTGCATACGTTCACAAATATTCCAACAACAACTGGACTATAAGTTAGACGAGTTGGAAGGTGTGTTCACAATCACAAATAACAACATTATAACGTCACATGGAGCCGACATAATTCAAGCGAACGCCAACCGTGACAAAAACTGGACAGAGTTCCTCGACAAATGTTTTGAGGAAAGAATTTGCCTTAATAAAGAAAAATTTGAATATAAATCAAAACAGATCAAGTTCATAGGACACGTCCTGAGTAAAAAAGGGATAAAAATCAATCCAAAGAAACTACAAGCCATAAAGAACATAGGACGTCCAGACTCGGTTAAAGCGATGAAGAGAGAGGGGAAACAATTAAGACAGGGATAAGTTCTCTCATGCTGGTCAAAGTTATCTGCAGTGAGTATTATTTATTTGCCATATAACAGAATGCTATTCTTGAAAGAATAATGATATTATGTTCAATTAATCCTTTTTTTCACCATGAGCTGACATTTTGTGGGAATTGGACTGTACACCAAGAACAAATTAAATTCGAAGAAAGGCATGACGACCTGCCCTATCCTCTGGGTGTACACCTGCCCTTATTAAAAAAAATGGAAATGGTAAATGCATAGTAGTTATAATTGTAAATGGTGTTTTAATGATCGCGTCTGTATGGTAAATGGTATTTCAGTAATGGTGTCTGTATGTTGAATGGTATTTTAATGGTGGAGTCTATATTGAGAGTGTTCTTTGAGTGGTGATGTCTGCATGGTGAATAGTGTTTCAGTGATACCGTCTGTATGGTGAATGATATTTTAATAGTGGAGTCTGTATTCGGAGTGATGTTTTAATAGTGGTGTATGTACGCTAAATGGTGTTTCAGTGGTAAGGTCTGTAGAAGGTCGCACGCCGATCGTTAGTTGGTGTGTTTTTTGTAAAAACAATGGGAAAAGCGACACGGTGTCTACCAAGAACAAATTAAAGTCAAAGAAAGGCATGATGACCTGCCCGATCCTCTGGGTGTACACCTGCCCTTATTAAAAAAATGGAAATGATAAATGCATAGTAGTTATAATTGTAAATGGTGTTTTAATGATCGCGTCTGTATGGTAAATGGTATTTCAGGAATGGTGTCTGTATGTTGAATGGTATTTTAACGGTGGAGTCTATATTGAGAGTGTTCTTTGAGTGGTGATGTCTGCATGGTGAATAGTGTTTCAGTGATACCGTCTGTATGGTGAATGATATTTTAATAGTGGAGTCTGTATTAGGAGTGATGTTTTAATGGTGGTGTATGTATGCTAAATGGTGTTTCAGTGGTAAGGTCTGTAGAAGGTCGCACGCCGATCGTTAGTTGGTGTGTTTTTTGTAACAACAATGGGAAAAGCGACACGGTGTCTACCAAGAACAAATTAAAGTCAAAGAAAGGCATGATGACCTGCCCGATCCTCTGGGTGTACACCTGCCCTTATTAAAAAAATGGAAATGATAAATGCATAGTAGTTATAATTGTAAATGGTGTTTTAATGATCGCGTCTGTATGGTAAATGGTATTTCAGTACTGCTGTCTGTATGTTGAATGGTATTTTAACGGTGGAGTCTATATTGAGAGTGTTCTTTGAGTGGTGATGTCTGCATGGTGAATAGTGTTTCAGTGATACCGTCTGTATGGTGAATGATATTTTAATAGTGGAGTCTGTATTCGGAGTGATGTTTTAATGGTGGTGTATGTATGCTAAATGGTGTTTCAGTGGTAAGGTCTGTAGAAGGTCGCACGCCGATCGTTAGTTGGTGTGTTTTTTGCAAAAACAATGGGAAAAGCGACACGGTGTCTACCAAGAACAAATTAAAGTCAAAGAAAGGCATGATGACCTGCCCGATCCTCTGGGTGTACACCTGCCCTTATTAAAAAAATGGAAATGGTAAATGCATAGTAGTTATAATTGTAAATGGTGTTTTAATGATCGCGTCTGTATGGTAAATGGTATTTCAGTAATGCTGTCTGTATGTTGAATAGTATTTTAATGGTGGAGTCTATATTGAGAGTGTTCTTTGAGTGGTGATGTCTGCATGGTGAATAGTGTTTCAGTGATATCGTCTGTATGGTGAATTATATTTTAATAGTGGAGTCTGTATTCAGAGTGATGTTTTAATGGTGGTGTATGTATGCTAAATGGTGTTTCAGTGGTAGAGTTTGTAGAAGGTCGCACGCCGATCGTAAGTTGGTGCGTGTTTTGTAACAACAATGGGAATTGGACTGTAGACCAAGAACAAATTAAATTCAAAGAAAGGCATGACGACCTGCCCGATCCTCTGGGTGTACACCTGCCCTTATTAAAAAAAATGGAAATGGTAAATGCATAGTAGTTATAATTGTAAATGGTGTTTTAATAATCGTGTCTTTATGGTAAATGGTATTTCAGTACTGCTGTCTGTATGTTGAATGGTATTTTAATGGTGGAGTCTATATTGAGAGTGTTCTTTGAGTGGTGATGTCTGCATGGTGAATAGTGTTTCAGTGATACCGTCTGTATGGTGAATGATATTTTAATAGTGGAGTCTGTATTCGGAGTGATGTTTTAACGGTGGTGTATGTATGCTAAATGGTGTTTCAGTGGTAAGGTCTGTAGAAGGTCGCACGCCGATTGTTAGTTGGTGTGTGTTTTGTAAAAACAATGGGAAAAGCGACACGGTGTCTACCAAGAACAAATTAAAGTCAAAGAAAGGCATGATGACCTGCCCGATCCTCTGGGTGTACACCTGCCCTTATTAAAAAAATGGAAACGATAAATGCATAGTAGTTATAATTGTAAATGGTGTTTTAATGATCGCGTCTGTATGGTAAATGGTATTTCAGTAATGGTGTCTGTATGTTGAATGATATTTTAATGTGGAGTCTATATTGAGAGTGTTCTTTGAGTGGTGATGTCTGCATGGTGAATAGTGTTTCAGTGATACCGTCTGTATGGTGAATGATATTTTAATAGTGGAGTCTGTATTCGGAGTGATGTTTTAATGGTGGTGTATGTATGCTAAATGGTGTTTCAGTGGTAAGGTCTGTAGAAGGTCGCACGCCGATTGTTAGTTGGTGTGTGTTTTGTAAAAACAATGGGAAAAGCGACACGGTGTCTACCAAGAACAAATTAAAGTCAAAGAAAGGCATGATGACCTGCCCGATCCTCTGGGTGTACACCTGCCCTTATTAAAAAAAATGGAAATGATAAATGCATAGTAGTTATAATTGTAAATGGTGTTTTAATGATCGCGTCTGCATGGTAAATGGTATTTCAGTAATGGTGTCTGTATGTTGAATAGTATTTTAATGGCAGTCTATATTGAGAGTGTTCTTTGAGTGGTGATGTCAGTATGGTGAATAGTGTTTCAGTGATACGTCTGTATGGTGAATGATATTTTAATAGTGGAGTCTGTATTCGGAGTGATGTTTTAATGGTGGTGTATGTATGCTAAATGGTGTTTCAGTGGTAAGAGTCTGTAGAAGGTCGCACGCCGATCGTTAGTTGGTGTGTCTTTTGTAACAACAATGGGAAGAGCGACACGGTGTATACCAAGAAAAAATTACAGTCAAAGAAAGGCGTGATGACGACCTGCCCGATCCTCTAGGTGTACACCTGCCGTTATTAAAAAAAATGGAAATGGTAAATGCATAGTAGTTATAATTGTAAATGGTGTTTTAATGATCGTGTCGGTATGGTATGATAAAGGGTTTTCAGTAAATGCTGTCTGTATGTTGAATGGTATTTTAATGGTGGAGTCTATATTGAGAGTGTCTTTTGAGTGGTGATGTCTGCATGGTGAATAGTGTTTCAGTGATACCGTCTGTATGGTGAATTATATTTAAATAGTGGATCTTACCACTCATCTACTAACACATACAGGAAAAAAACCATATAGGTGTTCTCATTGTGATCAAGGGTTTTCTATCAAAGGTAGTCTTACTTGCCATGAAAGAACACACACTGGTGAGAAACCATTTAAGTGTTCCCATTGTGATAAAAGGTTTTCTCAAAGAGGTAATCTGCCTGTAACTCCATAAAAAAGGCTGAGGGAACGCTAATTTTGTGTCACTATTCCTCAAGACACATTGAACAATTTCCTTGCAAAAAGAATCCACAATCAAAATGTATTTCTTATATTTTTTATTGTTTTGCTACTTTCTTATGTTTTTTATTGTTTTTTCGATCTTTTGTTTTCTATTGTATTTTTGCCGAAATCTGTTGGGGACAGTTTTTCAAGCTTATTTCCATTAGAATAAATTAATTTCAATGATTTAAACTTGAAATCATCTAATTATATCAATTTAACCCCAAAACAGAATTTGCATTGGATTTGCACACAAAATCACAAATTTCAGCTGTTTTGGGGCCGACGTGCATGTACAAAACATTATGTAATTTCGGAACGGTCTACCCGGACATCGCAAATTTGGTCTCAAAATATGCGGGAGACTTCAAAGAAAATGTCATGAAATGGCGCGGCAAAATCTTTGCGCTTTGCAGAATTATCGCGCAAAATATCGAGGGGGGGGGTCAAATTGACCCCCCCCCCCCAGTAGGAATAGGGTTAAGGGTGTAGACATATGCATATTGCATTGCTTAATAAATATGAAAACGTGAATGGTATATGATTATCACCCTCAATGTCGAGTAATTGTCCAAGAGAACCTATGAATGTCATTTGATGATCCGTCTTCGCGTTAAAATTGAGAGATGGATAATGGTCACTTTGATGTATCTGGTTACTAGGGGAAGATAGTCTGTAGGGGCTTCGTGATGATAAGCAATAACAACAGCTACCAACCACATGACATCTAGGTCTGATATCTTGCTTCGCCTAAAGCCGGGACCAAGCTGAAGAGGGCATATCCGTGTGGCGCTCACGTCTAAGAAATCATTCCTATACAAAACAAACAAAAAAGAGAAAGAGAAACAGAGAAAATATAAATTCAAAAAAAGGAGTCAAAATTCTCTTTCACAGCATGTCATATTTACCACACTCCTAATAGTATACTACTATTTTAACATAATATTGGTAATGATTAAAATGCTAATAATGCTACCAAAATTGCTAATCACCCCAATTTCCTAAATGTCCAATAATCTACAAAACACACATTTATTACTACCCTTACCACCAAAACACTAAACAGGTCAATCTGTAACGATCAGTCTCCTATTAAACAGTCTTATTGACAATCATTCTAAATGTTCTATAAACACCTTTACATACTTTAAATAACAAACATTTAAAGGTGTAAACATATCCATATTGCATTTGTAAATAAATGCAACAACGTGAATAGTATGTAGCATAACAAAGGTCCTCATAAAGATTTTCACAACAACATCGTGAAAAAAATGATTACTTCTCTCAACGTCGACTTATTGTCAAAGAGAACTTACTAAAGTCATTTGATGATCCGTGTTTGCATAGATATTGAGTAATGGCTGATGGTCAGTTTCATGTGTCTAGTTGCTAGCTGAAGATAGTCTGTAGGGGCTTCGTGATGATGAGCAATAACAGCAGCTACCAACCACATGACATCTAGGTCTGATATCTTGCTTCACCTAAAGCCAGGACCAAGCTGAAGAGGACACATCTGTGTGGTGCTCACATCTAGGAATCATCCCTATACAAAACAAAGAAAGACAAACGAAAAAGACAAACAGAGAAAATATAAATTCAAAGAAAGGAGTCCAAATTCTTTTTCACAGCATGTCATATCTACCACACTCCTAATAGTATATTACTATTTTAACATAATAGTGTTAATTATAAAAATGCTAATAATGCTACTAATATTGCTAATCACCCCATTTTCCCAAATGTCCAATAATCTACAAAACACACATTTATTAAAACCCTTACCACCAAAACACTAAACAGGTCAATCTGTAACGATCAGTCTCCTATTCAACAGTCTTATTAACAATCATTCTATTAAAATGTTCTATAAAAACGTTTACATACTATAAATAACAAACATTTCCAAGTCTAAACACATGCATATTGCATTTATAAATAAATGAATGGACGTGAATAATATGTATCATAACAAAGTGTCCTCATAAAAAAGAAGATTCTCACAACAACATCAACATCGTGAGGAAAAATGATTACCACTCTCAACATCGAGTTAGTGTCAAACAAAACCTACCAATATCATTTCATGATCCGCATTTGCATACATATTGAGTAATGGATGATGGTCAGTTTGAGGTATCTAGTTGCTAGGTGAAGATAGTCTGTAGTGGCTTCGTGATGATGAGCAATAACAGCAGCTACCAACCACATGAAATCTAGGTCTGATATCTTGCTTCACCTAAAGCCAGGACCAAGCTGAAGAGGACACATCTGTGTGGTGCTCACGTCTACGAAATCATCCCTATACAAAACACAGAAAGAAAAAAGGAAAAGGAGAAACAGAAAAATATAAATTCAAAGAAAGGAGTCAAAATTCTCTTTCACAGCATATCATATCTACCACACTCCTAATAGTATATTACTATTTTAACATAATAGTGTTAATTATAAAAATGCTAATAATGCTACTCACCCCATTTTCCTAACTGTCCAATAATCTACAAAACACACATTTATTACTACCCTTACCACCAAAACACTAAACAGGTCAATCTGTAACGATCAGTCTACTATTAAACAGTCTTATTAACAATCATTCTAAATGTTCTATAAACACCTTTACATACTTAAAACAACAAACATTTAAAGGGGAAACATATGCATATTACATTTGTAAATAAATGCAACAACGTGAATAGTATGTATCATAACAAAAAGTCCTCATAAAAAAGAAGACTTTCACAACGACATCATGAAGAAGAATGATTACCACTCTCAATGTCGAGTTATTGTCAAAGAAAACCTACCAATGTCATTTAATGATCCGCGTTTGCATAGATATTGAGTAATGGATGATGGTCAGTTTGAGGTATCTAGTTGCTAGGTGAAGATAGTCTGTAGTGGCTTCGTGATGATGAGCAATAACAGCAGCTACCAACCACTTGACATCTAGGTCTGATATCTTGCTTCACTTAAAACCAGGACCAAGCTGAAGAGCACACATCTATGTGGCGCTCACGTCTAGGAAATCATCCCTGTACAAAACAAAGAAAGAAAAAAGGAAAAAGAGAAACAGAAAAAATATAAATTCATGGAAAGGAGTGAAAATTCTCTTTCACAACATGTCATATCTACCATACTCCTAATAGTATACTACTATTTTAACATAATAGTGGTAATGATAAAAATGCTAATAATGCTACTAATATTGCTAATCACCCCATTTTCCCAAATGTCCAATAATCTACAAAACACACATTTATTACTACCCTTACCACCAAAACACTAAACATGTCAATCTGTAACGATCAGTCTACTATTCAACAGTATTATTAATTATCATTCTATTAAAATGTTCTATAAACACCTTTATGTACTTTAAATAACAAACAGTTAAAAGTGTCAATATATGCATATTATATTTGTAAATAAATGCAATAACGTGAATAGTATGTATCATAAAATAATTCGTCATAAAAAAAACATTTTTACAACGACATCGTGAGGAAAAAAATTACAACTCTCAACGTCCAGTTATTGTCAAAGAGAACTTACTAATATCATTTCATGATCCGAGTTTGCATAGATATTGAGTAATAGATGATGGTCAGTTTTATGCGTCTAGTTGCTAGGTGAACATACTTTGCAGAGACTTCATGATGATGATGAACAATAACAGCAGCTGCAACATTCCTTCTTATAATCCTGCCACTTGACGATCTCTATAAAATACAATAGATGAACACCTATAATAGTCGAATATTCATTTCTCTTCACATATTGTTATTAAAACTATTTTCTATACTGAACTGAAATATACTATACTGCATATACAACCTCATCAAATATATGACCCGTCACGACAAAATGAGACAGAAGTCGCTGGGCTAGAACTCGAAAAAATTGGGCAAATTTAAAAAAACTTCAAATTTCGTCATTTTTTTTTTCTTAGCTGATTTGAATCTTCAATGTTTCATGAATGCTCTGTAAAAAAAATTGAGTCCTAAATGTAACGGGAAAGGGTAGAAAAAGCAGTTGTTCTACGAGTGTTTTTTTCGGTCAACTCTTCTATTTTTTCGGACAGCTGGCTCGTCCCAAAGCGAAAAGAAAGCCATCCGCTAGGCCCCGCCCCTAGCGACGCGTGGCTTTGTTCATTGGACGTTCGCAGTCACGTGATCTCTGAAAAAGAATTTGCTACAAGTACATGTACTTAATGCTCGATCGCGCTGGCTTGCTCGTGCCGTCTCGAATTGTTCTAAAGATTAAGATCAGATTTTGCTTCTGTTATCATCGCATTCGTAATACTTTGGTCCCGTTATTATAAAGTACAATATTATCAATATTTCATTAATCTTTATTTTTGGGAGTCTTTCTTGTTTCGTTTTGAGTGCAGGCTAGACAAAAATCTTTTTCTTCTTTCTCTGTTTCAGTTATCAGTACCTCCCCTCTCTGTCTCTTTTTCTTTACAAGTTGATTATTTTGTTACTTTGCTCAGCCTAGTATCACTTTAAAGAGAGTCTGAAAGTGAAATAAGTCCCAAGATCCGTTTGAATGGGGGGGGGGGGGGGGGTGAACCAAATGAAATTGTGACGGCGAATGAAAATGTGTTAGAATGTGATACATGTTCAGAATGAGAGAGAGAGAAGAATTCACTAATCATCTGGTGAGGGTGCGTGTGAAAATAATAGACAAATTATTTAGCTCTATTAAAAGCAAAAAGAAAAAGTTGAAATTGAGAAGGTGGTAGATTTCGTAAAGCAAAACTCGACTAGCGCAGAGAATTGTTAATCGTCAATGAAAGATCTCTTCATTACGAAGCTGGTTTAAGCCATCGCTGTTTAATCTATTGAAAGTAGAGAGGGAATAGAAAAGAGTTGGCTTTCAAAACAGAAGTAAGAAGAACTGGAAAGATGACTTACGAACAACGAAACTATTGATACACGATAATAATAAGGGGTAAATTCTGTAACCCTTTGAAAAGCCGAAAAGAAAATAAGCCTTTTAACCAGAAAGAACAGTACATGTACCTGTGTAGAGATTATGAAACAAGCGCGCGATTTAGGACAAAGAGAGAGAGAGAGAAAATCAATAATCGTCTCTTGCTGGAGGTGACTTAATCCTTGTTCTTTGAAAGGGGCGAATTCTCTACCTCTTTATAACATGGCGAAGAAGAAAAGAAATTAGCTATACAGGGGGGAGGGGCGCACGCCCCTTGCGCCCCCCCCCCCCCCCCCCCCCTCTGCTTATTCTCTTATTTGTTAAAGCCGAACAGACAAAGAGTCAAAATTAAGAAGAACAGTCGAAATTATGATACAGGTGAAAGATTTAGAAGGAGAGAGAGAATTGTCTGGGTGTCAATTTTTACAAAAGGCAGTTGTCATTATTATTTATTTTTTAAGCTCTAGTTAACTAGAGCGGCGCTAAGAAGCAGTTTATCTCTATCCCGCTTTTACTTCTATAACTCTTTTTAACAGACGAAAATAAAAGAAAATTATTTTGTAAAACTAGAATGAAAAGGCCCTCGGTCGCGATAGTGAAACAAGTATCTGATTTGTTTTAAGCTTGAGTTAACTATAGAGCGGGAGAGAACGAACTTTCAAGCTAAGATGCAGTTTGTCTTCGTCATGTTCATACCGCCAGTCAACATGATGATAATTAGCGGCCAAATCTCTTATTCGTTAAAAAAGCCGAACAGACAAGAAAGAGTTAGCTTTCAAAATAGAATTAAGAAGAACAGTCGAAATTATGATACAGGTGAAAGATTTAGAAGGAGAGAGAGATTGTTCAGGCGTTAATTTAAAAAAAAATGAAAGCTCTATTAACTATAGAGCGGCGCTAAGAAGCAGTTTATCTTTATCCTGCTGTTGAACATGGGGAATTGATGATAAAAGAAATGAAGCTTTTTAACCATACAGAAAAGGACCTGTGTGGAGATTATGACACAAGCTCGTGATTGAGAAGCAGGGACCGCAGAACCCGGGGCTGGGGGCTGCAGCCCCCCCCCCCCCCCACTTTTTTCAGTAATCACGTGCAAACGTATGGCAGTGCAAAAATATGGTTATACAGGCAGCCCCCCCCCCCCCCCCCCCACTTAGCCCCTCCACTTTCCAAGACGTTCCGCGGCCCTGAGAAGGACAATGAGAGAGAAGAAAAATCAATCCTCTCGCGAAGGCAGGATGTGACTTAATCCTTGTTCTTTGAAAGGGGCGAATTCTATACCTCTTTGACATGGCGAAAAGAAAAGAAAGACGCTTTTATAAACATTTTTTAAAGGTAGAACTAACTAGAGCAGGGTACAATTTCTTTATTATGATTCTGTTTCATTCCCTCGTTGTTTAATCTGGTAATAAGTAAAGAGCGAACCGAAAAGAGAGTTAGCTTTCAAAAGAAAGAAATAAAACTGTGGAGATTATGAAACAAGTGCGTGATGTAGAAGGAGAGAGAGAAAATCGTGTGTTAATTTTTTAGCTGAAGAAAGCGGCGATTTCTATTGCTCTTTCACAAGACGAAAAGTAAAAAAGTAAGCTTCATATGCAGACACCAACGATCTCTGTCAATATTATTCTTGATAAAGACTATAGTCTAATCAGTAAATTTGCCAAAATTGAATGACTTTGCGACAATCGAATCCAAGCTATAAAAAGAAAGCAAATAACATTGAAAGAAATCAAGTTTACATGATTAATTTAGAAAAAGATGACATAAAAACCTCTGAAAGTTTGAACCATAATCTAATACATTTCCCCGCACAAAATGACAGACTTACAAACCTTTTGACTATAGCTAGGTTAATCAACCCTTTAAGAAAATCATACCGGCATAGGAAAGGCTCAACGAAAAAAGCATGAAGTTGATGCGGGAAGCTTTTTCAGTGCCGTGAAACTACTTGATTTGTAATACCCTTTAAAGCGTTAGAATTCATGGCTTAAATGAATTAAAATTCATGTTTTCATGAGAAGAGATCCTAAAGAAACATAAGGACTAGTTTTTATTAGAATTAATAAACGGTTGCTAAGGGCTTTATAAAAATCTAGTTGACATTACAAACGGAAAATGCTGCATGACTGCAAAACGGAAGTCAAACTTTGGAAGCGCTTTTCTCGAAGAAATACTTTGCCACAGCCCTACTTTACCCAAGATTCAAAAGCTATTATCTCCACTAATACTCACTCTCTAGAGTTGAACTATATACCAAATTAAAGCTTATGAAACGGAGAATAATAACCAATAATAAAATGCAATTTCAAAAAATGCGACTTCTGTCTCATTTTGACGTGACGGGTATATATTATATTATATTTGCAAATTAATTAGATATTTCTTTCAAATAATCATATGACACAGATGAATTCATGAATGGAAATAAATTAAATGTTGTTAATAATTATTACCATTTTACAATGATAAATTTCAAATAACCCTGTTCTTACTTCAAGGTTGTGTTATAAATTAAATATTAATGCTAAGTACTACCTTAGAATTTAAAAGCGTTCAAGAAATGTGCCAACAACACGGATTAGACCCCCCCCCCCCCCCCCCCTCCTCCTAGGCCCACCGAGGCGACAGATTGTAAACTGAGTCCTAAAATCCTAAATAAATCTTCGATCTAGTGCAGTCTGGCCTTTTTGAGTGGGAATGTTTTTTCTCTAAATCCAACATAAAGAAAGATATACTACAAGACTTCTCAACACCACCCAACAAAGAGTCTAACACAATATTTTTAACATCCTGGACATCCTAAGCATCAATCAAAATATTCTTGTCCTAATTAGTCAAACAACTTTGACATTTGAACTTTAATTTTTATTAATTTGTACATAATAATCGTATTGCCATGAAATTCCAATAGTAATCATTCATCCTTTTGTTATGCTATAGAGTTTTTTCCTCTCACCAAAGAATTTAATCCGTGAACTAAGCATTACAGTTTGGATCATTAGACTATACCTACAATCAGCTGAAAATAACCGACTATTTGGCATTCTTAATCTTCTTCGTTTGTTTGCACAGGGTGCTTCTTGCATTGTGTTACCTCCACACACTAAAAAGCATGTGTTGTGACTTTTAAACAAATAAATTTTATAAGAAAAGTTTTTGCTAATATAGCCTTTGTACAAAATGTCAAAGTGTAAACTATCGGGGTATAATTGTGCCTAGACAGTAGGGGAGCTGAGCGGAGTTGAGCAAAAAAGCAGGTTCGTGCTTATAAGCAGGATCCTGCTTATAAGCAGGTTGATTTCACCCTTTTTCAGGCAGGCAACCTGCTTATAAGCAGGTTTTGAAACTTTGGTAGGCTCTCACGACCAGGCTTTTCATTTGCGAAAGTAATAATTAGCACCATCAGAAAGAGCACAAAAAGTTTTGTTTGGTAACAAGATATAAAAAAAATCGTAGCTCTAGTTTTTTTCTTAAACGCAAATAATTACAACTATTATAATCGATTGTGAAATGACGTCATACCGATCCAGCCGTTTGAACGCGGAGCTGACGACCTCGATTGTATGAGCTAACTCGGCGTGCTTATAAGCAGGTCGTCTACATCTAGGGACGTCTCGGGGGACGTCCTCTTTCAGCAATTGTTAGATTTGTTAATGGGATGTTATGGTTGTTAAGCTGTTTCAATTAGGCTCTCATTTCACTCCCCATGGAGTTCGCACGCGAATGGAATTTAAGAAGCTATCACACTCTGTTTTGGAAGCATCTGGTACCTCCTTTGCTTGTGTTGTTGGTTAGGTTGTGCATGCGGCCGCTGGAGTTACCTGGATTGTACGTGTGATATGCGCCGCGCCGGCTGTGTGGCGCACTGCATGCACTGTGTAGCGCTATAGTATGCACTGCACTGATATTTTCGTACGTCCGTCTGGCCGACCACCACTTGCAATACTATCACATGGCAAACAAATGCGAGCATGATCGTCCCGTCCAAGGACGGGAAAGACAGCAACGACAGCAATCCACACAATTATTCAATTATTCAATGACTGTCAATATATATAATATAAAATATATACACTACCACTCACATGCTTTGGCATCAGTATCGCACCGTTAACCGTACCGAACAACAAACGAATCTGACACTGTCACAATTTCCTGAAACTTTAGCAAATTAAAAAATTACTGAAATCCGATTAAGAGTACATGAGCGATATATCCAAAATAATATCCTTTATTATTCGTGCGAAAGTGAAAAGCAAGGTCGGCAGTGGGAAGCAAAGAATGTCTAGAGTGCGCGCGATCAACAAATTTCATTCATAAAATTGTGACCTCATTTGACAAGCGGTCTGTTCATCACAAGTCATGACTTGACACGCGCAAAAATATGCCAACCAGTCAATGAAGGTTTGCGCATTTTTTGTTGTTCTTTCACACCACGGCAGCATGTTTTGGGAACAGCAGGTGCGTTAAAAAATCATAATTATCATGGTCGGGAGGGGAAGAAAACATATTTTTTAATGAATGATGAGTTTGATGAAGTTAATATTGATGACGATAATTGTTTTGATGATATGATTATCAAGATGTTTATGATTATGATGCTGATCATAAGCATGATATAATGATGCTATGATGATGATGCTAACCCGGGGGGGGGGGGGGGGGGGGGGCGGGGGGTACTCAGATTATAATCGGACGGGGGTGTGCGGCTGGGCTGGGGGGGGGGGGGGGGGACAACATTTTTTTGGGGAAAATGGGACCCATATCTAAGGATCTCTTTAATGAAAAGGGGACCCATGTCTAAGGATCTTTGTAATGAAAAGGGGACCCATGTCTAAGGATCTTTTTAATGAAAAGGGGACCCATGTCTAAGGATCTTTCTTCAAAAAGTCACCCTTCCCAGCGGCACGTCCCGTATACCCAATATACGTGAGTACCCCCCCCCCCCCCCCCGGGATGCTAATCATGATGATATGATGTTATGATGATGTGATGATGGTATGATGATGTGATGATATGATCATATTGGTGATGATGATAATTCATTTTCATCTCATCATGATACTGATCGAATTTTAAAAGGGAATCGCATGTGCATTAAAGGAAGAGGGGAAGAGGGAAGAAGTTAGGTCCGAAAGGGAAGAAAACTTCATATTTTTTTTATGATTGATGAAATTGATGAAGAGGATAATAATTGTTTTGACGATATGATTATCAAGATGATGATGATGTATAAATGATGATATGATTATCAAGATGATGATGATGATAATCATGATGATATACTGATGGTATTATGATATACTCATATTTGATGATGATGATATAGTTCATTTTCATCTCATCATGATACAGATCGAATTTTAAAAGGGAATCGCATGTGCATTAAAGGAAGAAGTTGCGGTCCGCAAGGGAAGAAAACTTCATATTTTTTGATGAATGATGAGTTTGATAAAGTTGATATTGACGATCATGCTTTTGACTATATGATTGAGATAATGATGAGTATGATTATGATGATGATAATCTTGATAATCATGATATAATTATGATATAATGATGGTATTCATCTCAGCATGATACAGATTGAATTTTGAAAGGAAATCGCATGTGTGTTAAAGGAAGAAGTTACGTTCCGAAAGGGAAGAAAGCTTCATATTTTTTTATGATTGATGAATTTGATGAAGAGGATAACGATGATGATAACTGTTTTGACGATATGATTATCAGGGTGATTATAATTATTATGCTATAATGATATGATGTGAGGATTATAATATAATTATGAATTATGATCAAGACGAATTAGATGATACATGTAGTTATTATTATACGAGATAATGATGATATGATGGTATTATAATGATATGATCAAATATCTGATGATGATATATCATCGGTCGGGCAGGGAAGAAAATGTGGGCTTCTTATTTTTTATGAGTGATGAATTTGATGAAGATGATATTGATGATGATAATTGTTTGACGATATGATTATCAACATCGTCATGATGTTCATGACGATATAATGATGCTATGATAATGTGATGATGATAATATAGATATGATGATCATGATGAATTGATTATATGATTATGAGTTAAAGACAATAATGATGATTATATGATCATTTTATGATGATAATAATATGGTAGTTCATCTTCTAACTTTTAGAACGTCAAAATATGACTTTCGTAAAATCAACATACTTCTATCCGTGAAGAACGATCTTTACAGAGATAGATATACAGGTACTTCTGTAACATTGAGATACGTGACCACCCTTATCAGAACTGAAGATTCGTTTTTATCACTCTGGCATTCGTCAGAGTATACGGACACATTATGTGAACGGGGCTGACGCACCTCTTGCCTATCGCACATTTCTAAAGGTGATATAGACAGGGCTATATATTGAAATTGGTTGTTATCAAGTAGAAATTGTCAACTCGATGACGTATCTTGCGATCTCTTCCATTAGGTCTCTACAGAAACTCATAATTTTTCATTTTCTTAGTTGTTGATGAAGGAATACATGATTTTGTTTTATACAGGTTTTGTGTAAAAACATGAGCAATGACTTCATTTCTTTATAGGTTGCATGTGCATGTATGATTAAATATATTTTCTTCTGACACAAAGTATGATTTCAGTACAGGCCAAATGGGAGAGGAGCTCGCAATGTACGTCACGGATTTACCAATTTAATATGTTTGATTGATTACAACTTCTAAAAATCATATTATTTATTATCGGATTTTGCTAAAAACTTTCATTAATCTATAGTTCTTTAATATTTCCTTCCTTTCAAACCAACCCATTTCCCTGGTGGACTTTCCCTTTAAAACTTCCAAGTAAGGTCATGAGGCAAGACCCACTCCCCAATAAAAATGTATGTTTTAGGCCTACTGGGTCATTTGGTCAAGGACTCAAGGTTGACCTACTCCCAGCTAGCATTGTGTTACCCCATATAAATGCATGGGTTCACTCCACACAGAGATCCAGAGAGAACATCATGAGTGTACTCACCATTATAGCATGATATAGAACAATAATTCTCTGAACTCCTTACTTTATTAGATTTTGTCTATACAATAATGATCGTTTACTATTATTGTTGTATCATTATACGTATTTATCATGTGAATAAAAGAATGCTACAATTCCTACAACCATCCCTCTGCAATTGACTTTTGTCAAGCGTTCATACAGTACTGTCTGACACAGGGGGCAGAGGGGGCTGGTGCCTCGGGCGGCACTTTTTTGTGTGTGGTTTATAATAATTGTTACGGGAATGTTGAGTTCTGAGAAAGTTGAACAATAATTTGTAAGCTTTGTCACTAATTTTATGTCAGTTGGGAAGAACATCATATAGCATTTCTGTGTGCAGTACATGCGCTTTTCAGCAAGATTGGGTCAACTTATCTATTTTGATGATTCCAAAACAACACATGCTAAAACAATTCTTATGTAGACGTGGTTAACCTTTCCCAATTCCTTCGAGACAGTTTCTTTCACAATATAATTGCATGAACAGAACGCTACTTTATCTTTAAGATCATCGAAGAAAAAAACAAAAACATTTAAATATGATGGAAACACCCGGGATTATTGTAAGTGGTGATTTTGAGATGTGTCAATCTATGTACAAGGTATTACAGGCCTGGATATTATAACAAGCAACAATAATTGATTTTGCGAAAAACTTGGATGAGACAAAAAGGCCTATGCATCTTTATTTCCAATTATGTTGTTGTATGTTGTTTCCTTTCTTTTTCTTTCTTTTTTCCCCGTTCCCACACTTGGAATATAATTACAATATATCCTGTTATAATACATGAGGTGGTGATGGCAAGGTATTTCCAGCAAAATGATGAACAAAATAACAAGGAAAGAGCTGCTTGACGAAAAAATTGTGAGTATAAAATCCACTGTCAAATACAAATCTGGGATATAATTATATTAACCGACATCGTGCATTCATCATTAATTTCTTTTTGATATCCAAGCCCAAGCGTATACACATGCATGTCACTATATATCCTGCACCTCTCCTTTCTTTTTAATATTTGAATTTGATCAATGAATATTATTGTTATGAAATGTCTATTATGCTTGATTTTTTATATGTCATATTTTGTGTTATTTGAATTTCAAGTGTAGTATCTTGTGAAATGGATCGCAATTCGGCCGTTGGCTGGAAGGATCTTAATAAACAATTTCTATCTGTGTATCTATATTATTCCTTGTTTTCTGATTTAATCACTTATATTGACCGTTTCATATTTTTCTCTCTTCAAATTACATGTTATTTCTACATGGAAGTTTTAACTTGGTGGATAGGGACTTTGTGTGCTAATGATGGCATAAAGTTACGTGGTGTTTTTCTATTTGGTTGATTTTGTAGTCTTCATAATATAACAGATTCATTGATGTCGAGATTGCTTTATCAGGCGTTATCATATTTTTAGATAAAGCAATGTATAATGCATAGACAGCGAACAGCATTAATTGCTTTTAGTGAAGGATAAGATACATTTCCTTTATTTTGTTATAATAGTGAGTATATTGCTTATATCTTTCAAGTAGGCTTACATAACTTTGCTTCTTATATACCAACGGGTTTGAGACAAAATATGAGAAAGGTAAACGGGGTTCTCATAAGCAAACGGTATGAATGCTTAATCTGCTTTATTCTTATCACTTGATTTTCGTTGCTCTCGATAAGCTTCATTATCATTTTATATTGCTGGAAGATACTTGACTTTTGTAAACTAACTATACCGCTCAAATGTGGGTCTCTCTAACACTTCCCTGACTATGGCCTTTTCCCACTTAGTTTGGGAGACGGAGCTCCTATGTACAGTGTTTTCATTATCTGGCTTGGTTTCAATCAGAAAGAGCATTTTCATAATAAATCACTATTGATGACATTTGGAGGTCAATATTATCTTTTGCCTGTTTGATTTCGTTATATTAGTAAACATGTATGTTGTGTGATCTTGTATATGGAACTTCATTTGTTTAATAAACTCCCAATTTTGTACGCATTGTTACGGCATGGTATACAGATGACAACGTATTCCTTGCTTCCAATTCCAAAGACAGATAGATTGAGAGAAAGAACTTAGCTGAGGGGAAGAATAGTGATGGACAGAGAGATGGGACGAAGAGGGAGGAGGGTGGTCAGGGATTGAGAAAAGGGAGGGGGTTATGAGATGAAAGTTGAAAAATAAAGTTCGCGAGGGGCAGAGAGACATAATAGTAGGGGAGGAAATGAGAGGAATAACCAAGAGAGAGAGAGAGAGAGAGAGAGAGACAGACCAACATGATAGAGACAGAACGACATGAGCGGCAGACAGTCGGAGAGACGGGGACAGAACAGAGATGGAACATGCGATGGAGTTGGAGGGGAGACAGGAATGGAGATAGAGGGGAGTAGAAGGTGAAAGGAGATGGGCACACGGAGAGAGACAAGGACCAGGAAGAGCTGACGGGAGGGGATGGAGAATAAAGAAAAATATATATACAGAGGCAGAGAGATAGTCGAGAGGAGACAAGAGTGTGAGAGACAGAGGAAGGGATGCAAAGAGAGACATCGATTGGAGAGATTGCGATCGGAGAGGGTTGAGTGCGAAAGGGCTATAAGTGGAATTAGAATGGGGAGAAAGATGACAGAGAGGGAGAGAGAAAGAGAGAAGATAAACCAGGGAGATAAATGTAGGCTGAAATAGTTGAGGGAATAATTATGACAGAGACCGAGATGAAATAGAGAGGCGATGGACTGAAAGACCGTAACGAGACCCCGGGATAAGCGGTTGGAGAGGTAGAGACATGGAAGAATTAGACGAAGGGATGAGAGTCTTAAAAGAAGAGTGTGTAAGGGGAGGAAAATGGAGAGAGGGAGGAGAAATGCAGGGAGTGAAAAATAGAAAGGTGTAGTAAGCGAGAGACAAGGACAGATGGATGGAGAGAGGGGGGGGGGGAGGAGATTAAGGTATTGCTTAATACCAAATTGATACAAACTTATGCATGATACTCTTAATACGAGTTAGTAAACACGGTATGCAAGTACTATAATGATCCACCATTATCAGAAGGATAATTATCACAATCATAGAAACTAATGGAAAAGAAACATAGGTAGATCATCATAAGCAACGTTGCAGCAACAGTATACATTTTTTTTTCTTCTTTCAATTGAAAGATTTTATTAAATAATTCCAGAACGACATATAATCAACACTTATGAACAAATAATCTGTAAAATATAATTGTATACATTATAACAGTATACAATTTACATGTTTTAAAAGACGTAAAAAATGCTTTGCATGTTCGAAGCAAACAATTAGGCCCTACCATATACAATCTAGATAAATTAGAAAACCAGTCATTATGATATGGAATGATAATTTCATAGGCTTGCAATTCAGGGCGGAGCAGGGGTGGATTGGGCTGGCATGAGAATTTTGAAATTACCAGTATAATTATGTAAGGGCAGCCGAAATCATGTTCACGCAATCGTCACCAGTCCTGATAGTCGGGCAAGTGGGAGGTGTATCTGTCAAATGCAAGTCTGGATCTGAACTTTGTGCAACTTGATGTTTTATCAGTCTGAAAATAGACTGAATCTTGCCATATACGATTTCGGGCATCGATGTATGATAGGTCTGCTTCGGACAAAATTTTCTCTTCCATTTTGTTTAAACCAAAGAAAAAGACATTCTCTTAATTATGGAACCCTATGAATTAAATACTGCGGTTAATTCCATGCATGTTAGACCTAGATTGTAACTATATAAAAGAACAACGTGGAACTTCATCATTTTCGTATATTTAATACAGGGGTATTGATATTTTCATTGTTTATAAATGTTGACCTCCAATTATACCGAGAACTACTTTGAACCACATGCTAAAACGTATTTTAAATTGAGAAATTGTTACAAAGTATATAATAAACTCTAAATTCTTATTAGACACAAGACAGTATGTAAAATTTATAGATTTTAGGTCAGAGCTGAAATAGAACTTGTTCCGTCTGTATTTTGTTAGTTTCATCAGTGAGTTGAGATTTTCAGACTTGCTCTTTGGTCGGGTATTCTACTTCTAACACTTACTTAAATACGTGAAATGCGATTTTGTGACAATCAATCAGGAGGTTTTCATGACCAACTGCCACACAAGAAACTGCACACAATAGTCATCTTTTTAAAAGTAAGATACAATTAAGTTGAAACACATTACAAAGTAAATGATGGTGCTTGGTCATCACCCTGGAATTGCCCATTTACTAATAAATGGAATTGAATGGAATAGGTAAGACCACGCTGAATATTAAAAGCATTTGTGAAAGAAAAATGTGTCACTTTGACAAAACAATGCACATTATAACAAGTAAACCAATCATAGAGGGCGTAACAAGAAACAATATCATTCATTTTTTAAAAATATAAGAACAAGGTGTAAAATCACTGAAATTAAATAGTGATACTTTATACAGATAAGGACTGAGGTCCAGAAATTTCACCTCGATAGCATTTTGGGTTTTCAATTAAAAATAAAATTAGTAGACGCATCAGGATGGTAGGATACTGCATAGCACATCTTTAAACGAACTCATTTTCGTGGCAATTATGGACAAACTCTTTTGATTTGTCAGTTTATTGCAGCATTCCTATAACGATTCTACAGATATCATTTCACGATGGTAAAAATGAATTACATAATATCCTTGGAAATTAAAGGAAATTTCAAACGAAAAGCAGTAAGTTAAAACAGACCTGTGACAGTTAAGACCGATACAATATCTGGGTTGTATTCTCCCCTAATCTCTGGGCGGCCCCGCTCAGGCTTATCCGTACAACCAACATTGCTGTGGCTAGTTGGTCTACAGTGAATATGACAGCTTTTAGATTTAGTTGCATATTTTTCATTTTTATTTAATTCACACGCTTCTTAGAACTGTTGTAGGTAGAATTATATTGTACAATACAATTAACAGCCATTGGATGTGAATTTGAGTTTGGTAAAGTTTAAAAATCGACACAATATCTGGGTTGTATTCTCCCTAGTCTCTGGGCGGTCCCACCCAGGCTTATCCGTACATTGCTGTGGCTAGTTGGTCTACAGTGAATATGACAGCTTTTAGATTAAGTTGCATATTTTTCATTTTCATTTAATTCACACGCTTCTTAGAACTGTTGTAGGTAGAATTATATTGTACAATACGATTAACAGCCATTGGATGTGAATTTGAGTTTGGTAAAGTTTAAAAATCGACACAATATCTGGGTTGTATTCTCCTCTAATATCTTGGCGGCAGGCTTATGCGTATAACCACCATTGCTGTGGCTAGTTGGTCTACAGTGAATATGACAGCTTTTAGATTTAGTTGCATATTTTTCATTTTTATTTAATTCACACGCTTCTTAGAACTGTTGTAGGTAGAATTATATTGTACAATACAATTAACAGCCATTGGATGTGAATTTGAGTTTGGTAAAGTTTAAAAATCGACACAATATCTGGGTTGTATTCTCCCCTAGTCTCTGGGCGGTCCCACCCAGGCTTATCCGTACATTGCTGTGGCTAGTTGGTCTACAGTGAATATGACAGCTTTTAGATTAAGTTGCATATTTTTCATTTTCATTTAATTCACACGCTTCTGAACTGTTGTAGGTAGAATTATATTGTACAATACGATTAACAGCCATTGGATGTGAATTTGAGTTTGGTAAAGTTTAAAAATCGACACAATATCTGGGTTGTATTCTCCCCTAATATCTGGGCGACAGGCTTATGCGTATAACCACCATTGCTGTGGCTAGTTGGTCTACAGTGAATATGACAGCTTTTAGATTTAGTTGCATATTTTTCATTTTTATTTAATTCACACGCTTCTTAGAACTGTTGTAGGTAGAATTATATTGTACAATACAATTAACAGCCATTGGATGTGAATTTGAGTTTGGTAAAGTTTAAAAATCGACACAATATCTGGGTTGTATTCTCCCCTAGTCTCTGGGCGGTCCCACCCAGGCTTATCCGTACATTGCTGTGGCTAGTTGGTCTACAGTGAATATGACAGCTTTTAGATTAAGTTGCATATTTTTCATTTTCATTTAATTCACACGCTTCTTAGAACTGTTGTAGGTAGAATTATATTGTACAATACGATTAACAGCCATTGGATGTGAATTTGAGTTTGGTAAAGTTTAAAAATCGACACAATATCTGTGGAAGACTTGTGGAAGTTTTGGTTTGATAGCTTGTTGGCACAGTCGAAGTGGGTGACTAAATTAGTTTAATATAATATTATGCATTTTTATTGCTTAATGGTTCTGTGTAAAGAAATAATTCATCTTGCCTTTTATATATTTCCATTATCGTCTCTTTTACGATTTTTTTTCTTCTATTCACTGCCTGTAACTAGTATTATCTTAGTACCATAATTTATCATGACACTTGTAAATATTTTCATATTATGTCTGTTTCTTGGGTCTATTTCTCTCCCTCTCTTTCTTAATTATTTATTGTGTCTCCTCCAGTATTTCTTTTATGTTCTCTCTTTAGTATTCTTTGTCCATTCTTTGCCCATTATGTCCATTGTTGATAGTATGCACTTCATTATCGCAGTTTTAATCTTTTGCAATATAGTTCTAGTGTATAGTTTTGTGGTTTCTCCTATTTTATCTTTGTATTCTTTTTCCTTGATTCTTTATGTTCTCTTCTCATGTAAATGTGTTATATGGACCTCTGCTTCTGCAGCTGAGTCTGGAATAAAGTCTTGAATTACCGAATTAATCAAGTAAGGAGTTATCAGAGAATTGTTCTATTCATGCTATAATGCATGGTGAGTACACTTGTGATGTTCTCTCTGCATCTCTGTGTGGAGTGAACCCATTGATATTATATGGGGTAACACAATACTAGCTGGGAGTCGGTCAACCTTGAGTCCTTGACCAAATGACCCAGGAGGTCTAAAGCATACATTTTTATTGGGGAGTGGGTCATGCCTCATGACCTTACTTGGAACAGGGAAGTGTTCCCTGCTTGGAAGTTTTAAAGGGGAAGTCCACCTGGGAAATGGGTTGGTTTGAAAGGAAGGAGATATTAATGAACTATAGATTAATGAAAGTTTTTAGCAAAATCCAATGAGAAATAAGAGAATTATGATGAATTGGTAACTCTGTGACGTATATTGCGAGCTCATCTCCCATTTGGCCTGTACTGAAAAAAAAATCAAAATTTGTGTCTGAAAAGATATTTAATCATTCATGCACATGCAACCTAAATAACGCCATTGCCCATGTTTTTACACAAAACCTGTATAAAACAAAATCATGTATTCCTTCATCAACTAATAAAATGAAAAATTATGAGTTTCTGTAGACTATGGAAGAAGAGATCGCAAGATACGTCATCGAGTTGACAATTTCTACTTGATTATAATTACATGTACAACTTCAAAAATTTATATTTCGAAAGTGGTTTTATCGTGCCGGTGGACTTTCCCTTTAACAGTCATACTTTAGAAGAATTGTGAAATTTGTAGACAATGGACTTCCTGTTTACCTCCTGTAGAGATATTGATAAAGTACATGTACTGATAAATAATAATAAACTTTAAAAAAACCAACATGAGGCCCCCATTCGCTTGTTAAATTGATACTTGTTAAAACGTGATTTCTTTGAGTCGGTGGACATCCTTTTAATTCACATACATGTAGCTGAGAATAAAAAATATAGATATTTCTACTTAAAAGGTACTCTACTTTGGGCATTTTCTCTCAAACAAAATGTTTGAAGGCTGAAACGGGGTTAGACGCAACTCTCGCCGACTCACAAACTAAAACATTGGAAATACACCGATATCACAACACAACGTCACAAGCGCATACTGTAATACAAACGAACTTCAACCGAAGGGTGATTTAGAGAAGCTCAGTCATGAAGATCAGTTTTTTTTTTACTTTACAGAGGACAGTTACTCGATTTTAATTGAATTTTTTCAATCAGTCAAAATCATATCACTTTGAGAAAATATTATTGTAGTACCATAAGTCAATCTATGCTTGGAGGCTTTTAAACTGACTAAAATCGCATCTTTATTGTTCATTTAAACAATACCCCCCCCCCCCCCCGCATAGTGGTGGCCCTTGCTATACCTTGACGTTTAGGGTCCGAAGTTGATAGGGTTGTTTCGACAATTACAACCCTTTAAAAACTAAAATGTTAAATCACCATTTAAAAGGGCAGAGGAGTGACCACCTTTTCAAAATGGCAGATCAACCTCTTAAACCTGCTAGATACAACCTTTATAGTGTTGGATCCAGCATGTTAAAATTGTTAATCTGCCTGTTTGAAAAAGTGGTCACTCCTCGGCCCTTTTAAATGGTGATTTAACACTTTAGTTTTTACAGTGAATTATTGCAAAACCTTGTCCAAGCACAGACAGTACTCGCAGACATATAGCCAAAGTCATTTGACACCTTTAAACGGACCTATACAGTCCAACAACATGCCGGAACATGCACATGGCATAACGAACAAGTTGTGTTTTCACCGCTATGGGCGCGTTTTCAACCATACTTTATGTTCTATGTATTGTATTGTATTGTATTTATTTGTCTTTCTGTAGTAATTCCTGCTTTTACAACGTTCGTGACATTGGTAATAGAAATACAAACATACTTCATTAATATTACAGAGGTATCATAATTCAAGAATATTCTTCAGAAAGACGAGGTAGCCTGGTAGAAGCATGGCTTGTTGTATCACACTCTTAGAAATGTTGGGTAAATGCCACTGGGTAAATGAAGATTGGGCATAGGTTGGTTAAATCTTGCTCAACTTTTACATGCATTTACCCAACATTGGTCAAAAATAAGAATGAAATTGGTAAAGTTTACCCAAAAGTTGGTCGGACTCATACGGACCCTCATGTTGGGTAAAATTTGGGTAAAATTTTGCCCAATATTTCTAAGAGTGCAGGCTCCTCATAAAATAGCAAAACTAGACAATAAGAACACAAACTTCATACACTGTGATATATATGGTATAGATATACGTGAGAAACATAATAATTATGTACATTAATCAGAGCTCCTTATCTCGCCAGTGGGAAGTTACACGGAATATTATCACCGATATCAATTAAATCAAGGTACATTCGGATAAATGAATGGTCAGTGACACATTTATATTGGATACACAGTAATATTTCTGGTACTCGGAAGGAACATTTCAGAGTCTGTGGACAGATGTTGAGCCTGAACCAACGTCATCATCACCGCAGCCTCGCCTGCAACTGACCGGGGGCCCTATATATAGGCCCTACACACAATCATTGTGATACAGGTATGAGTACACCTTCGCTGCACTATCCAGGCACAATTACGTTCCATTCCCAGTTATGCAGTTGACCCCCCGAAAGATACCCCTTATTTTTGAGGAAGGCATGGACGGGGATTCACGTATACAATCGTCTCGACCCTTTAGGCCGCTGCAAAAAGAAAGAAAGGCAAAAAGAAAAGATAAATATGAAGGCCAAATAAAATAATTCACATCTGTTTGTTTTGTACATGTAACAAGCATCCGGTGCTTTTTAAAGTTCCAATATTATTTTGCATTGGCAACCATATCACCTCAGTTTCGAGCATAATATAGAATAATTCTAATAAGCTTATCTAGTGTATTCTGAGGACTAAATAACATTTGACAATAACAAAGTGGCTATTTTTAAACAGGATGATTCTGGACAACGTGGTGCTATATTATCATTGTATTTACTATCCTTTGTACAGTGCTGGTCTAATGTTTTCGATACACCTTCGATTTTCAGATGAGTTAATATTTACTTTGATGTCTATTCCCGACATAAAAACCTTATATGGCTCTGACAATTAATGTTCTAAAGCCGAAGGTTGGATTACATATTATCAGGAATATAATGTTCTGATACATTTAACTTTTAAGTGTGGTTGAACACGCACAACCGACGCAAATGACATAACGATACTAGTTTATACAATTTTCAATTACTTTTCTGTTCAAAATAAAGTAACATTGAAATTGCCGCAAGTATATGGTCTGCTTATTACTTTTCAAATGTAATTATATTTGTTTAATGAACTTCAACAGAACTAGGAAATGTTTATTCTGTATTCTAGCACAAGACAGGAGGGTTGCTTAGATTTTCCTTTTCAACTCATTCAACACAAGCTTGGGGTTAGGGTCCAGAGACAGAACAGGGAATTGGGGTCTCTGCTCATGGTTGATTATATCCCTGACCATCATGGATGCCACAACAGATGGCTGAAACCAACAATGCAACCTAGTCCGTCTTTAATCAGGGACCATCCCACACAACATCACTGTCACAACCTCTAACATAATTATTATTCAAGCTAGCTACATAATGCAGGATCATTGGTTACAAAAATAATGTGATATGAAATAAAATCTATAGTGAGCCAAGTTTCCGTATGTAAACCTTAAATTACCTATATGTTGGGCGAGTTGAAAAGTAGTGGTAAAGAGTCATCTTTGGACAGTTACTGCAAAAAAGCACTGGGTGGGTATTTAAGTTAATTGCCAATCATGGAAATATGGTACATGTACATAATTTGATTTTATAAAATTACTAATAAACGAGCTGCATTAAATTTGGGGGATCTCTACTGCATGAGTCGGTTTTATATGTGTCAAAACACAACTATCATGTGCTGCTATTTTCCAGTTTAAAACTGAGAAAGAATAATACACACGTGAGTATCAAAATATTACTTAGATCATATTTATATCATAAACCTGTAAAAGTGCTTTTGGTTATAGAGAAGGACATTACAATCAATGGGAATAAAATGTGATTTAAAACCTCGTCACAAAATCCAGGGTGTACCGAAACTTTTAACAAGCACTGCATGTATATTGATGAAGAAAAATAAAGTCAAGTAACATTATTGTTCTTGTAAACAATTTTTAGGCATTTTACTCCCAGTGTTAAAGATCGTATGCTCGATCTGTAATGAAAAAGCACAAGTCAGAAAAAATTGGAACCAGCGGGATTCGAACCTGTCATCTACTGTTTGCCGGGCAGCGACTTAAAAATGCCTAAAAAATTGTTTACAAATTAAAAAATCCTCCCACCAAGCTTCTTCGTTTATTATTGTTCTTATTCTCAACTCGCTCGCTTCACCCGAAAAACGGGATGGTTGATATTTAGGCAAGAGTCGTCACAGCCCCGTTCACGAAAATGTGTCCGTACTATGACGAATGCCAGTGATAAAAAACGAATCTTCAGTTATGATCAGGGTGGTCACGTATCTGACGAAATGTAATTACGTATTACTCATTTGTCGTTTATAATTTTCTTGAGACATTATTTAAAATAGGAACAATGGGAAATGGAATTTAAGCGTATTATTTTCATAAAATTCTCCAACTTAATTTTTACCGTCTTCCGTAACTGCAAATTTCAGAACTATATTAGAAATAACATTGTACTAGTTTTGTGTTTCATTGTTAGTATTCATATTTTACATATACATGTATATCAATGTTACAGAAGTACCTGCATATCTAATCACGTATCTATGTAAAGATCGTTCTTCACGGATATAGAAGTATGTTGATTTTACGAATGTAGTCATATTTTGATGTTCTACAAGTTAGAATGCATTTATTGGTGCTGGGTCTGCTGATGCATATAATTATAATTATGCAAACGAAACTTACAATGCATAAAATACATTACATGTTACCATACACCGTTCTTCTTTGCATCCAAAATTTATTTAATCTGGCAGAGATGTTATGAGCCGTTTGTTTTTATCACATGTGTAGTACCTATTCATAACGTTTCATACATAATCAGTGAGACTACTGATAACAAACTACAAACAGAAATTCAGTTTAGGGTTACATATTTCAAGCAGGATAGGCCTACATGTATACTGTTTTTGCTTTGTTGACCTTCACTTTATAAATCACGATCATTTTTATAACAGAAAAGATCAAGTTTGACTCCAAAATGTTTCCATGTTGTTTGTACATATTCAAGCTTGTAGTCTTATACAAGTGTTCACAGTGTTTTAAAGCAAGAATTAAGCAGACTGTCAGAGGTTTTCTAAGATACAACAGCTGGTAACGTATCTGACATGTGGCTTCAAAATATTAAAAAGGGTCACTGAGTTTGGAAATATTTCTTGAAAAAATGTTGGTAGCCAAAAACACCGGCAAACGGCTTTTTGAATTCATAAAAATTTATTGAAATCGTTACTGTTGAAATTTAGGATGGCCTTTTGATGAATTTGGGATTGGGATGACGCAAAAAACTTTTATATTAAAAAGGTGCAGTCACTGAAAAGGATTAGATATTATATAGGACATAACTGAAACTGAGTGAATGAATGTAGAGCGTATACACTACATACATAGGCCTACATGTCTTAGCGGCCACCAAAAAATCCCCCGCAGGATATTACTGTGTTCTAGACCCTGCATAATTATAGCGGTCACCTGCCTAACGCGGCCAGCGGCCACCCATCCTGTATCCCTCGGTCAATATCTGACCGCGTATAGCGGCCACCAATATAGAGTCGAGCCGTAGCTTCATGCACAAAAAGTAGTTTTTGCCATAAAAATTTAGGCATAATAAAGCCGCGATGTGTTTACCGAGTCCTAGCTCAGTCACACTCTCAGTCTCACACAAATAGATTCTACAATGGCCAAGAAAATCTAAAAGTTTTACCACATTGCCGACTAGTTAGACTTAGAGATTAAAAGCCTTAAAGAATTAAGCACTAGTACTAGTTTTGTTCGTTTACGTATTTTTCGCCCCATCCAGCTGCGATATCCTGCACCTGTATTGTATCACGGTCGGTGTTGATAGCGATCGCCATTGCGCAATAGCACAGGCTCGTCATTTCAATATTAATTTGTATTTTTTGAAAGATTTTTCAAAAAAGAATTTAAAGGGTTAAAGCTATCGAAAAAAATAAAGGAGTGAAAATAATAAAATACTACCCAGCTATAATTTTTTTAAAGATCAGTAATAACGATTTCATGTACAAATACGCCTGACGGTGGACTGTACTGCAACTGAAGAAGAAAATTGTCCTGCTGAAAAACGGCAGGAAAACTCGTCCACCAGCGATCCATTGTCGACGTTCGCACTTTCGACGAATCAAGCGAGCACCTTCTATCGCCTGTTCTCAAAAACAGTTAAAACTTCTTTTAAACCATTCAAAAGTCAAATATTTATTGAATGAAAATTGATTGCATGATTTTATTCAAAAGATACATCACACCATACTACTATCACACGTACGTGCGTACAATCCACTCCCGCGGCCGCATGCGCGACTTAACCAACAACACAAGCAAAGGAGGCACCAGATGCTTCCAAAACAAAGAGTGTGATAGCTTCTTAAATTCCATTCGCGTGCGAACTCCATGGGGAGTGAAACGAGAGCCTAATTGAAACAGTTTAACAACAATAACAGCCCTTTAACAACAATAACAGCCCATTAACAAATCTAACCCTTGCTGGAAGAGGACGTCCCCCGAGACGTCCCTGGATGTAGACGACCTGCTTATAAGCACGCCGAGTTAGCTCATACAATCGAGGTCATCGGCTCCACGTTCAAACGGCTGAATCGGTATGACGTCATTTCACAATCGATTATCATAGTTGTAATTATTTGCGTTTAAGAAAAAAACTAGAGCTACGATTTTTTTTATATCTTGTTACCAAACATAACTTTTTGTGCTCTTTCTGATGGTGCTAATTTTTACTTTCGCAAATGAAAAGCCTGGTCGTGAGAGCCTACCAAAGTTTCAAAACCTGCTTATAAGCAGGTTGCCTGCCTGAAAAAGGGTGAAATCAACCTGCTTATAAGCAGGATCCTGCTTATAAGCACGAACCTGCTTTTTTGCTCAACTCCGCTCAGCTCCCCTACTGCTAGAGCAGAGTCTGTAAAACAGGACGCAGCTGAGAAGAAAATGTTTATAGGTTTAAATCATGAGACAGATTGCCTTTATTAACAAACAAATACTAAACAAATAACATTCACATGGGGAAGGGGGGTCTTTATATATTACTCTTAACAACAATCTACAAAACTATAAAAATAATAATTCATCATTTATATAATATATGTGAATCATAACATGGGTACTGATCCGTTATTACTTAAGATCTACAAAACATTAACATACTAATTTGAACAAACCCGACAAATTTAAACAGTGTTCTTACGTCTTGGATATTGAATAAATGCACATTCTAAAAAAAAACAGCTATCACGGCCATATAGCGAGCTCCAAATAATCAAAGAGGTTTCATTATTTCTTCTGTTGTATTCTATTCTAAATCAGAGTGTGGGAACCCTCATGCCCTCAAGGTTTCAGTGATTCCCTTTGCCTACCCCGTTCCTCGCAAATTCAGCGGCTAAACCTATAACGTCCCGGCCAGAGTTGCGGGGAGAAATACATTCAGCTGATACTATTAGTCATGTAATAATCCTGTTGCTTATGTAGCTACAAAGATATCACTTATTGTTCTTCATCCGTTCAATTCAATATCTTATTGCAATCACTCTATTCTACTGATATTTAGTACCATTCTATAATATTATTTTTTCTGTTTTATTACATTATAAATCAGAGTGTGGGAACCCTCATGCCCTCAAGGTTTCAGTGATTCCGTTTGCCTGCCCCATTCGTCGCAGCTTCAGCGGCTAAGCCTATAACGTCCCGCCCAAAGTTACGGGGAGAAATACATTCAGCTGATACTATTAGTCATGTAATAATCCTGTTCGTTATGTAGCTACAAAGATATCACTTATTGTTCTTCATCCGTTCGATTCAATATCTTATTGCAATCACTCTATTCTACTGATATTTAGTACCATTCTATAATATTATTTCTTCTGTTTTATTACATTATAAATCAGAGTGTGGGAACCCTCATGCCCTCAAGGTTTCAGTGATTCCGTTTGCCTGCCCCATTCGTCGCAGCTTCAGCGGCTAAGCCTATAACGTCCCGCCCAGTGTTACGGGGAGAAATACATTCAGCTAATACTATTAGTCCTGTAATTATCCTGTTCGTTATGTAGCTACAAAGAGATCACTTATTGTTCTTCATCTGTTAAATTCAATATCGTATTTCAATCATTCTATTCTACTGATATTTAGTACCATTCTATAATATTATTTCTTCTGTTTTATTACATTATAAATCAGAGTGTGAGAACCCTCATGCCCTCAAGGTTTCAGTGATTCAGTTTGCCTGCCCCATTTCTCGCAAGTTCAGCGGCTAAACCTATAACGTCCCGCCCAGAGTTACGGGGAGAAATACATTCAGCTGATACTATTAGTCCTGTAATAATCCTGTTGCTTATGTAGCTACAAAGAGATCACTTATTGTTCTTCATCCGTTAAATTCAATATCGTATTACAATCATTCTATTCTACTGATATTTACTACCATTCTATAATATTATTTCTTCTGTTTTATTCTATTCTAAATCAGAGTGTGGGAACCCTCATGCCCTCAAGGTTTCAGTGATTCAGTTTGCCTGCCCCATTCCTCGCAAGTTCAGCGGCTAAGCTTATAACGTCCCGCCCACAGTTACGGCAAGAAATACATTCAGTTGATACTTTTAGTCGTGTTCCTCGGAACTTCAGCGGCTAAGCCTAAAACGTCTCACCCAGAGTTACAGGGAAAAATACATTCAGCTGATACTTTTACTCGTACACATGGTCAGATAATCTGGTTCGTTATATTTCATTTCGCTACTAAAAAGACATGAAAGAGAGAAAAACTTGTTCCCCTCTCTCCCATTCGTTTATCTATCAATTATCATGTCTATGCATTCCATAATTTATTCATCAATTAAAAACTGGGCCCTAAAGTCCAAATAAACCATATAATTAGTTCCAAATAATACAAAAAGCTTCATAATAATTCATTCCCCTACCTATATCAGCACAATAAAAGGCAATACATCTCCATTCCATATAATTCCAGATATTCCGTGATCAAATATACTCGGCCATAACGACATCCAAATCACGTCAAGCACTCAGCCTTAGCACTGCAAATCTATTCATGATATGTACGCAGATATATACACTGTACTCCTAGGTAGCGTTTCATAAAACAAAATTGTCAGATATGTTATCCGACAACTGTTATAAGCTACTAAAATCCTTATATCTGATTGGCTGAGAGCAAATTTATCGCATAAAATATCTCACAAATCCTTTCATGAAACGCCCTCTCGATAACATACTCACTGGTGGCGGACCAACGCCTTCTATTTCTGAAAACACGTATTCTCAAAATTATACATCACGCTCTCTTACAGTTATTATGTATACACACACTGGGTGCACAAAACACTTACGTAATATAGAGCTAACACGGATTAATGGAAATGCGATTAAGCGCATGCTTATCTCTAAGATGTGATTAATACATATACATGTACAATTATTTCTTGTATTTTACTACAACGAAGCCTAGAGGTTCATATCACCCGAAAGACTAGAATATTTTCATCCAACATAATTTGTCCTATTACGTGTATAGATATCCATCGACGCCTTTACTATATTACTGATTACATATATTATTTGGGATAATAAAGGTTCCCTCCTCTTTCGCCATCTTCTTAGCTTCTATAACTTTATTTTCATCTTTATCTGTTGTAAATAGTGTAAAATTTCAAATTAGTTCATTTAAGGTTAACATTGGTTATTGAGTTTCTCTCTTTGTTTTTGTTTTTTTCTGTTTATTTTGTTTCAGTTTTAGTTTTGAATGATAATATATGTAATTCGTTAGTTTTGAATGTGAAGGTATGGCAACGTTTCAAGCCCTCTAAGCTTATATTGCTATACCTCTGTATGGTGCTCCATTATTCTATGTCTGTGTTGTGACCATAGTTATTTTACGATTCTGTTATTGTTATTTGTTTCTTTAAATATCTTCTCTTATGGATGTGACCGCTCCAAGGAGTTATTTCAATGTACTATGTAATATGATGAACCATTCAGAAATAAATAAATAAATAAATAAATAAATAAATACTGAGATACAAAAGGGACAAAGTGGTCTAGGACCGACAGATTGAGTTTTCCCTACTCCCCCCAAGTATTTGGATGAGTTATGTATTCCTTTAGAAAAGAGACTATTCGTTCCTCAATAAAGAACTCACACTAAAAAATATAATGAGGGGTGGCGGGAGTAATATCCTACATGTATTCATATCGTATTAAACATATTTTCAAACAAAATTTTGGTGGGGGGGAAGACTCCTTCTTTTCACCCTGACAAGCGATATTCCTATAAGTGACATGGTCTCCTACACCTCCCCTACGTTCCATTCTAATAGTATAATCTTCCCTTATGATCATTCCTCTTTTCACCTCTGACAATTCCCCCTTTAAAATTCACGGCCTCGACTGTTAAAGAACTGCGGCATATCAAATTACACTTTCATCATCTTTTTCTTAGAAGTCTTGCTCAACCTTATCCGCAATAATTCCTTCGCACAATGCTTCGATTGTTCAACCACTTTATAACTCAAAACATCAACAATATCAAGTATCGTGATGGTATCATAAATTACGGAACAAAATTCCAGACATGGCGACACCCAAAAATAAACACAGACGATCTCACCATCAATCAGCTTTAATCCACTTCCAAATAACTAGGTCTCCATGACCTCGAGTTAGGTCAACATTCTACCCGATCAGCGGTTGGCATGAAAAAATCTAAGTTTAACCCCTACCGTGCCACCCATTCTGTACATTCCCTCATTGTCACGCTGCCCCCAAAAAGCAAACTCAGACTTTAGCCTTCATGAATGTTAGCAACATGTGATCATACCTTCTCTTCATCTAACACAATTAATTTCTACGCAAAATATATTCTTCAATATATCCTTTCAATAAAACCATTAAAAGTAATTCTCTTTTCCATTTCTAAATTCACAAACTAAATGAATTACAAATCTTCAGCTTTCTGGTCAAAAATCTCATTCTCCTCTCTCTTCATACATATGTTAATAATTGATGTAATCCTTTAGAAGAAACATGACAAATTAAAAGATCATTAAACATCCCCCACATTAATTTTGCTGAATTTTTCATGTTTAATATATAAATAATGCATACATCAAGGACTTCAAGGACACCTAGAAAAAAGTCTGAAAATTTTTACACGCTCGCTTCGCTTGCTCGTATAACCCCTCTTATAGTGCCACATAATTAGAATAATATCAATAACTTAAATATGTTAAAATAAATTCTTCTTTTAGTAATGTACTGTACCCCCCTCCCCCCCCCCCCTCCAATCTTTGTACAGACTGAGGAAATGATCACTGAGAGTTCATGAACTCTGCACAGAGAGAGGAAGAGAGAGGACTATTGGTCCTTGAGCATTTTATTTACGACTTTGTTTACACCACCAACATCTGATACATTAATCACTGACCAGTGGTGGGTGGTATAATCCCAACAAAAGAATATGTTATAGTAAGCTCTGGTCGACTCTTCCATTTTAGTTACCACATAGAGGGTTTTATTAATTAATATGTAATTATCATCTACAGTTATTATTCATGCAACTATTACTGATTATACTGTATATCATGTATGACATTGCTTTATAAATGTTTACAGTTCTATGTTTCTTTTACAATTTATAACCTTTTACTAATATACACCCCCTTCTTTAATAATAATGATTGCTAAAAATATCATCATCCAGGAATTCTGGAGGCATTTTCCCTCATTCTTAACTTTTGAAGACAGAGTGAGAAGACATCCTCCACGATATTCACTCTCAAGTAATTTCTGTTTTCCTGATTTCTCAAGTGACGGTCATCTGACCACTCCGCAATTATGTCTATTCTGCACTGAGACCCTCATTTATTAATTATGTTAGTGTATGAATAAACATATTACTATTTTATTCATGTAATTATTACATGTATATGTTAATCAGTAAGCTATTATGTAAATTAATAGCATAAGGCTGTAAGGTCATTGATAAGAACAGTATGTTCATAAAATAATAAATAATTATGTAACTAGAAGTTACATCCATGTTATTTTTTTGTAAATATTCTGTTAATATGTTTATGTAGTTTATATAGTTTAATATTAAATGAAGACATATCCTTTATATTACTAGTATATTAGTTTATTTTATTGTGTATTACATTAGTTAATAACATAGTGTGAATATTGTTGATTAATAGTGATTGATTGTATTATATGTTTTGTTATAACTCTGTATTGTAGACGGGCTAGAGTGGGGAGTTAAATTCCTTTATATACAATTCCTCTGCGCATATGTTTGATAATCTAAAAAATCCTCCTCCCCCCAAAGAGTCCGCGTGCTACACTTGCACATGGATCATTAGACCATGACATATATAACTGCTAATTAGGGTAGCTGTTTAGTCAAACAAACTTTGACATTTGAACTTTAATTTTTATTAATTTCTACATAATAATCGTATTGCCATGAAATTCCAACAGTAATCATTCATCCTTTTGTTATGCTATAGAGCTTTTTCCTCTCACCAACAAATTTAATCTGTAAACTAAGTATTACAGTTTGGATCATTAGATTATACCAATCAGCTGAAAATAACCGACTATTTGGCATTCTTAATCTTCTTCGTTTGTTTGCACAGGGTGCTTGTTGCATTGTGTTACCTCTACACACTAAGCATTGTGTTACCTCTACACACTAAAAAGCATGTGTTGTGACTTTTAATCTAATAAATTTTAGAAGAAAAGTTTTTGCTATTATAGCCTTTGTAAAAAACGTCAAGATGTAAGCTATCCGGATATAATTGTGCCTAGAGCAGAGTCTGTAAAACAGGACGCAGCTGAGATGAAAATGTTTATGAGTTTAAATCATGAGACAGACTACCTTTATTAACAAACAAATACTAAAGAAATAACATTCACATGGGGAAGGGGGGTCTTTATATATTACTCTTAACAACAATCTACAAAACTATAAAAATAATAATTCATAATTTATACAATATATGTGAATCATAACATGGGTACTGATCCGTTATTACTTAAGATCTACAAAACATTAACATACTAATTTGAACAAACCCGACAAATTTAAACAGTGTTCTTACGTCTTGGATACTGAATAAATGCACATTCTAAAAAAACAGCCATCACCGCCATATAGCGTGCTCCAAATAATCAAAGAGGTTTCATCATAACTTGTAGTCCTAATCAACAAAAATGACAACCAATGCAACGAAAGCCACAAAAGACAAATTCCCTATATTACATTAAAACAATAGTGCTCTTAAATCATAACAAGACGAGAGACAATTAGGTCTACAATTTATTATTCTTAACTAAAGACATTACAACTATTTTAAAACTGACGTGCAAAGGTGTCACCACATAGACCAATGAAATAATACTCTCTACTCTGTTCCAATTTCACAAACCATAATAAACATATCACCACATTTTTAAACGTATTGCTCAGCACAAATTTCGCCAAATCCTTTATATATAATTCGTCATCTCAAAAGCATGTCCATCACAAAACATAATCTAATAACAAGGATGCTATATGTATCGTTTTTCCTATCAATAACAATTCTCCTGTCGCCATTAATTGTAATCAAATGAACTCCTATTTCTAGAATTACTTTATCTTCTACTGAGTGTCTTTTTTAAAGAGCAATCCAACCTTGGTAATAAGTTGATTTTTGTAAAAGCAGCAAAATAAGAAAAACAGGATGATGAAATTAAGAAATTGAACAAGGAATAAGAAAATTTTCTCATATTTTCTTTATAATATATTCAATTTACTTCAATCCTATCAATTATGATATTTAATTACAAATTTAAAGTGTCCTCTATAGAAATTCGTTGGCATAGATTTGCCCGACTTTAGAGGGAAGACCTGTCTCATTGGTAGGCTATTATAGCGTACGATGGACCTTGGTTCACTTGATACTATTAGTCGTGTAATAATCCTGTTCATTATGTAGCTACAAAGAGATCACTTATTGTTCTTCATCCGTTTAATTCAATATCTTATTCATGTTATTACAATCATTCTATTCTACTGATATTTACTACCATTCTATAATATTATTTCTTCTGTTTTATTCTATTATAAATCAGAGTGTGAGAACCCTCATGCATGTCATGCCCTCAAGGTTTCAATGATTCCGTTTGCCTGCCCCATTCCTCGCAAGTTCAACGGCTAAGCTTATAACGTCCCGCCCAGAGTTACGGCAAGAAATACATTCAGCTGATACTTTTAGTCGTGTTCCTCAGAACTTCAGCGACTAAGCCTAAAACGTCCCACCCAGAGTTACAGGGAAAATACATGCAGCTGATACTTTTACTCGTACACATGGTCAGATAATCTGGTTGGTTATATTTCATTTCGCTACTAAAAAGACATGAAAGAGAGAAAAACTTGTTCCCCTCTCTCCCATTCGTTTATCTATCAATTATCATATCGTCCGTTAAATTCAATATCTTATTGCAATCACTCTATTCTACTGATATTTAGTACCATTCTATAATATTATTTCTTCTGTTTTATTACATTATAAATCAGAGTGTGGGAACCCTCATGCCCTCAAGGTTTCAGTGATTCCGTCTGCCTGCCCCATTCGTCGCAGCTTCAGCGGCTAAGCCTATAACGTCCCGCCCAGAGTTACGGGGAGAAATACATTCAGCTGATACTATTAGGCATGTAATAATCATGTTGCTTATGTAGCTACAAAGAGATCACTTATTGTTCTTCATCCGTTCAATTCAATATCTTATTGCAATCACTCTATTCTACTGATATTTACTACCATTCTATAATATTATTTCTTCTTTATTACATTATAAATCAGAGTGTGGGAACCTTCATGCCCTCAAGGTTTCAGTGATTCCGTTTGCCTGCCCCATTCGTCGCAGCTTCAGCGGCTAAGCCTATAACGTCCCGCCCAGAGTTACGGGGAGAAATACATTCAGCTGATACTATTAGTCATGTAATAATCCTGTTGCTTATGTAGCTACAAAGATATCACTTATTGTTCTTCATCCGTTCAATTCAATATCTTATTGCAATCACTCTATTCTACTGATATTTAGTACCATTCTATAATATTATTTCTTCTGTTTTATTACATTATAAATCAGAGTGTGGGAACCCTCATGCCCTCAAGGTTTCAGTGATTCCGTTTGCCTGCCCCATTCGTCGCAGCTTCAGCGGCTAAGCCTATAACGTCCCGCCCAGAGTTACGGGGAGAAATACATTCAGCTGATACTATTAGGCATGTAATAATCCTGTTGCTTATGTAGCTACAAAGATATCACTTATTGTTCTTCATCCGTTCGATTCAATATCTTATTGCAATCACTCTATTCTACTGATATTTAGTACCATTCTATAATATTATTTCTTCTGTTTTATTACATTATAAATCAGAGTGTGGGAACCCTCATGCCCTCAACGTTTCAGTGATTCCGTTTGCCTGCCCCATTCGTCGCAGCTTCAGCGGCTAAGCCTATAACGTCCCGCCCAGTGTTACGGGGAGAAATACATTCAGCTGATACTATTAGTTCTGTGATAATCCTGTTGCTTATGTAGCTACAAAGATATCACTTATTGTTCTTCATCCGTTCAATTCAATATCTTATTGCAATCACTCTATTCTACTGATATTTAGTACCATTCTATAATATTATTTCTTCTGTTTTATTACATTATAAATCAGAGTGTGGGAACCCTCATGCCCTCAAGGTTTCAGTGATTCCGTTTGCCTGCCCCATTCGTCGCAGCTTCAGCGGCTAAGCCTATAACGTCCCGCCCAGTGTTACGGGGAGAAATACATTCAGCTGATACTATTAGTCATGTAATAATCCTGTTGCTTATGTAGCTACAAAGATATCACTTATTGTTCTTCATCCGTTCAATTCAATATCTTATTGCAATCACTCTATTCTACTGATATTTAGTACCATTCTATAATATTATTTCTTCTGTTTTATTACATTATAAATCAGAGTGTGGGAACCCTCATGCCCTCAAGGTTTCAGTGATTCCGTTTGCCTGCCCCATTCGTCGCAGCTTCAGCGGCTAAGCCTATAACGTCCCGCCCAGAGTTACGGGGAGAAATACATTCAGCTGATACTATTAGGCATGTAATAATCCTGTTGCTTATGTAGCTACAAAGATATCACTTATTGTTCTTCATCCGTTCGATTCAATATCTTATTGCAATCACTCTATTCTACTGATATTTAGTACCATTCTATAATATTATTTCTTCTGTTTCATTACATTATAAATCAGAGTGTGGGAACCCTCATGCCCTCAAGGTTTCAGTGATTCCGTTTGCCTGCCCCATTCGTCGCAGCTTCAGCGGCTAAGCCTATAACGTCCCGCCCAGTGTTACGGGGAGAAATACATTCAGCTGATACTATTAGTCATGTAATTATCCTGTTCGTTATGTAGCTACAAAGAGATCACTTATTGTTCTTCATCTGTTAAATTCAATATCGTATTTCAATCATTCTATTCTACTGATATTTACTACCATTCTATAATATTATTTCTTCTGTTTTATTACATTCTAAATCAGAGTGTGAGAACCTTCATGCCCTCAAGGTTTCAGTGATTCAGTTTGCCTGCCCCATTTCTCGCAAGTTCAGCGGCTAAACCTATAACGTCCCGCCCAGAGTTACGGGGAGAAATACATTCAGCTGATACTATTAGTCCTGTAATAATCCTGTTGCTTATGTAGCTACAAAGAGATCACTTATTGTTCTTCATCCGTTAAATTCAATATCATATTGCAATCATTCTATTCTACTGATATTTACTACCATTCTATAATATTATTTCTTCTGTTTTACTATATTATAAATCAGAGTGTGGGAACCCTCATGCCCTCAAGGTTTCAATGATTCCGTTTGCCTGCCCCATTCCTCACAAGTTCAGCGGCTAAGCCTATAACGTCCCGCCCAGAGTTACGGGGAGAAATACATTCAGCTGATACTTTTAGTCGTGTTCCTCGGAACTTCAGCGGCTAAGCCTAAAACGTCCCACCCAGAGTTTCAGGAAAAAATACATTCAGCTGATACTTTTACTCGTACACATGGTCAGGTAATCTGGTTGGTTATATTTCATTTCGCTACTAAAAAGACATGAAAGAGAGAAAAACTTGTTCCCCTCTCTCCCATTCGTTTATCTATCAATTATCATGTCTATGCACTCCATCAATTAAAAACTGGGCCCTAAAGTCCAAATAAACCATATAATTAGATCCAAATAATACAAAAAGCTTCATAATAATTCATTCCCCTACCTATATCAGCACAATAAAAGGCAATGCATCTCCATTCCATATAATTCCAGATATTCCGTGATCAAATATACTCGGCCATAACGACATCCAAACCACGTCAAGCACTCAGCCTTAGCCATGTTAGCACTGCAAATCAATTCATAATATGTACGCCGATATATACACTGTACTCCTAGGGAGCGTTTCATAAAACAAAATTGTCAGATATTTTATCCGACAATTGTTATAAGCTACTAACATCCTTATATCTGATTGGCTGAGAGCAAATTTGTCGCATAAAATATCTGACAAGTCCTTTCATGAAACGCCCTCTCGATAACATACTCACTGGTGGCGGACAACAACGCCTTCTATTTCTGAAAACACGTATTCTCAAAATTATGCATCACGCTCTCTTACAGTTATTATGTATATACACAATGTGTGCACAAAACACTTACGTAATATACAGCTAACATGGATTAATGGGTGTGCGTATATAAAGTAAGAATTAATGAGATACAAAAGGGACAAAGTGGTCTAGGACCGACAGATTGAGTTTTCCCTACTCCCCCCCCCCCCTCCCCTCTCCCCCATTACACACTCCATCCGCCTCCCATCCCATCACCCCCAGTAAAAACTTTCGACTTTATTTCTTTCAACCCCTTTTGGAATATAAAAAATATAACATATTTACAATATTGTACAACATAGAATGATTACAAAATAACAGTTTTCATACACATGAGATGTGATAGTATTACTACATAGTTAACAACAATAATATAAGAACAAAAATAAAACAAGACAAAACAAAAGTATTTAAAAAAATAACAGCATATCTTAACAGAGAAATTATCTACTAAACTTCTGTAATATAACTTTAACAAACTTAGCAAGTTTAGACAACAATTGCATGTCTTAAATATTAAATAGCTCGTACATTTTCAAAGTATTTGGATGAGTTATGTATTCCTTTAGAAAAGAGACTATTCGTTCCTCAATAAAGTACTCACACTAAAAAATATAATGAGGTGGGGGGGGGGGGGCAGGAGTCATATCCTACATGTATTCATTTCGTATTAAACATATTTTCAAAAGAAATTTTGGTGGGTGGAAAACTCCTTTTTTTCACTTTGACAAACGATATTCCTATAAGTGACGTGGTCTCCTACACCTCCCCTACGTTCCATTCTAATAGTATAATCTTCCCTTATCATCATTCCTATTTTCACCTCTGACAATTCCCCCTTTAAAATTCACGGCCTCGACCGTTAAAGAACTGCGGCATATCAAATTACCCTTTCATCATCTTTTTCTTAGAAGTCTTGCTCAACCTAGCCTCTTGTCGAGGCCCTGGCGCTGTTGAAATCCTTAGCGGCAAACAGAGGCGCTAACACAATGAATTTCTACGCAAAATATATTCTTTAATATATCCTTTCAATAAAACCATTAAAAGTAATTCTCTTTTCCATCCCTAAATTCACAAAGTAAATGAATTACAAATCTTCAGTTTTCTGGTCAAAAATCTCATTCCCCTCTCTCTTCATACATATGTTAATAATTGATGTAATCCTTTAGAAGAAACACGACAAATTAAAAGATCATTAGACATCCCCCACATTGATTTTGCTGAACTTGTCATGTTTAATATATAAATAATGCATACACCAAGGACTTCAAGCACACCTAGAAAAAAGTCTGAAAATTTTTACACCCTCGCTTCGCTTGCTTGTGTAGCCCCTCTTATAGTGCCACATAATTAGAATAATATCAATAACTTAAATATGTTAAAATAAATTCTTCTTTTAGTATTGTACTGTACCCCCCCCCCCCCCCCCCCCCACTCTTTGTACAGACTGAGGAAATGGTCACTGAGAGTTCATGAATTCTGTAGAGAAAAAGGAAGAGAGAGGACTATTGGTAATTCAGCATTTTATTTACGACTGTGTTTACATCACCAACATCTGATACATTAATCACTGACCAGTGGTGGGTGGTATAATCCCAACAAAAGAATATGTTATAGGAAGCTCTGGTGGACTCTTCCATTTTAGCTACCACATAGAGGGTTTTATTAATTAATATGTAATTATCATCTACAGTTATTATTCATGCAACTATTACTGATTATACTGTGTATCATGTATGACATTGCTTTGTAAATGTTTACAGTTTTATATTTCTTTTACAATTTATAACCTTTTACTAATATACACCCCCTTCTTTAATAATAATGATATTGCCAAAAATATCATCATCCAGGAATTCTAGAGGCATTTTCCCTCATTCTTAACTTTTGAAGACAGAGTGAGAAGACATCCTCCACGATATTCACTCTCAAGTAATTTCTGTTTTCCTGATTCTCAAGTGACGGTCATCTGACCACTCCGCAATTATGTCTATTCTGCACTGAGACCCTCATTTATTAATTATGTTAGTGTATGAATAAACATATTACTATTTTATTCATGTAATTATTACATGTATATGTTAATCAGTAAGCCATTATGTAAATAATAGCGTAAGGCTGTAAGGTGAGTGATATGAACAGTATATTCATAAAGTAATAAAGAATTATGTTACTAGAAGTTACATCCATGTTATTTTTTTGTAAATATTCTGTAAATATGTTTATGTAGTTTATATAGTTCAATATTAAAGGAACACATATCCTTTATTTATCCAATAATATTGAAAATATAACGATTCACATTTTGTCAAAGCTATCATTTTTGCTTATTGTCATTTATAGGCCGAGCTCATACAAAATGTCTGAGTTTCTCATACACCTGAAGAATTTGATAGAAGCAGCGCATAATCATAGTCATAAAATAATAATCATGGGTGATTTCAAATCGGCCGGTGCTCCCTTTTTGAAACCCAACTTGGCATATATATGAAATCTTGCTTAAATTGTGAAAAAAGCCGGATGGAGCACCAAATTTAGTTTGGAAGCCTAAGAGCCTAACAATGTTGTTCTATTAATGCTCTGTGAAAAATGTGTAAAAAGTACAAAAAAAAAAATGTCCAAAAAATGAAATACAGGACAAATGAATTGTATCCATTAAAAAAAAAAACTGTCCAAAAGATGAAATACAAGACAGATAAAATGCATCGATCTCATCAAAAAACTATCCAAAAGATGAAATACAAGACAGATGAACTGCATCAATCACAGAAGAAAAGTGTCCAAAAGATGAAATACAAGACAAATGAACTGCATCGATCACAAAAGAAAAGTGTTCAAAAGAATATCATCAGCTACTATAATTATGGTTGGTTACTAGTTAATTCAACTCAAAACATAGAAACCATCCCTCTTTTCATACAATCCATAAAAACCCTTTTGCGTTAATGATGGCTTCACAAAAACAATTATTACAGTATTTTCTGAAAGTTAATTTATTAATCTACCATCTGACAAAATTTCAGGCTAAAATACCATGCTGAAATATGTTTTTATCCCATTGAAAATGACCATTTCTTTCTGAATATTCAAACTTTATGAGTCAGCTTACAGGGATCATACTTCACATTGCTTCTCTGGTATAGCTCAAAAACTATGCACTGTCTGATATTTAAAATCTACAGAAAAAAAGAAATATATCTATCCTAAAAATATGGAAAGTTTCAACAAAATCCAATGAGTACTGCACAGTGCCGGCTTTGGAGCTTTGACTCAACCTTTTGTGCATCAAACGATAGGACACAGATTAGACGCTCTTAAATGATCACTCTACTTCAGAGCCCGTTTTCGTTATTGTTTTGCTCATTAGCCTGTATAACACTCAGACATTCTCATTGTAATTTACAATGGTTTACTTAGTCTATACAAGACAAGTTATATATCATTTTAAAACTAAGAACTAATCTTTCAAACTGTGCTGGAATTAAAGAACCCCAAATTTCCGACTTATTGGTCGTTTTGTGGTAGAGGGTCACATATACGCGTGCTTTAATTTAGTACTGACCACTCTTCATATTTAAACTCTTTGCTCTGATAGACAAAAGAACATCTCTTCATTACTATTATGTGAAATAGATAGACCAGGTGAATATCCATGTAACACCTGTTCTACATATTTTCACATAATAGCAATGAAGAGATGTTCTTATGTCTACCAAGACAATTATAAAAATACACTAAAAAGCTGTATATTTGGTCCGCTCTCTTTCTTCACCATGTTCATAGTGATACATCCATCCACTTTCTTCCTCTCCACGATCTTTTCCCATAACCACCAAATAAAACTGACACAAGATGGCGCTATCCAATAAAAGCTATATGCAAACCACAGAGACCATCAAAATAACAATCTATCCAATCCAATTCTTGCTGGTGCCTATAGAATAAAGACATACAGCTATTCCCATCAATTATTCTACTTCAATTCATGATATACCATACACCTACCATCTATAGCAATCCTAAAATTGATTGCTTGATTATAACTCTTTATCTTGTAGATAAAACCTAAGAACATCAACAATATAACATTCATTTATACAATTCACTACCTTTCGATTATCTGTTCTCCATATATCATAAAAAGACAAATGACTTTTATTTGTCATACTGCTTTGGCTTTTATTCCGCGACTAAAATTAACTTTTATTTGTTTTCCTTTTACAAATATAAATGATAAAGGTTATTTTCAACATTTCTGCATGTCGTTTAACAAGAATTATATCAACTCGCGTTTCCAAATTCATAATGTACAAAAATACACAATCAAGACACTTCATTCAAGACATTTATACATTTTGTCCAACAAAATATAATACATTGCTATAAACTACCCATATCTCTTTTATTAATTTCTATAAATAATATATTTTTAATTTATAAACTCATAATATCTTCTTCTAAATCCACAAACTTGCAACTTTCACTGCACACCAAAAAACAACAAACACCATATCTATTCATATTCATTTTTCCCAAAAACTATAGACACCAAATAATTAAAGTAACACCACCTTTTCACATCCAAGTGCACTTAAAACACACTCTACTAACGTTAACCCTATACAGATTCCTTTACTCAATCACACAGACAATCATTCAGTTCATACACATTAAACCATACTAATAACTAGAAATATGCATTGCTGGTACCGCGCAATGCGAAATGTATCCCTCGGCACTAGCGGCGATTTGAATGAGAAACAAAGACCCTCCCCCATCCCCTCCTTCAAACAAAAGGATGGTGTCAAAATTGCCGCCAGTGGCCCAGAATATTGTCAACACTAGGAACAGCATTACCAAAACGACTTGTGCAGATTAGAGTATAATGCATTTTTCTAAAGAATTCGGAAGAAATATCACCTCAGAGCGCACATAAGCCATCCACTAAAATATGATCTTTGATCCTATGAAAAATAGAACACTAGAGGCAGCATCACCAAAAACTGTAGAGGTGTAATCTATAATGGACCTACATACAAAATCTGAAAGAAATGAGTTAACAAATGTGTCCTCCAGAATGCATCCAACAAAAATATGACATTTGACCCTAACAACAACCTGAATATGACATTTGACTGTATAGAAAATGGTACAGTGGGGGTAGCACCAGCAAACAATTGAGATGTGTAGGTTTCACTAAGACACATCTTCATACAAAATGTGAAAGCCATGTGTTGAGAGATATACCAAGATACATCTGGTTATTAGGTTATATCAATTACTATGAAACACGAGCTATTGTATAGTTCAGTAGGTTCATGCCATTTTTTGAGTAAACATTATTCATAATGCTTCGTGAAATTTCTACTTATTAATTCCTTAGGTGAAAGGTTTAAAAGACTATACTGTTTGGTATTATTGACTTTTTGTGAATTCACTGTTTATCATTGCGTAGCCTTCGTGTTAAGGCCTATTATACAATTAAATTGCAAATAGGCTCCCACTCTTCGCCATGGAAGTATTTGCTGGCGGACGAACGAAGATTGCAAAGCAGCAATGTTCGGATTTTAATGTTTCGTTTCTTATGTTATTAATTTTGTTTTATGTTATGGTTTTATTTCGGCATTTACCTACAAATATAGGCCTGAAACACAATTCACATTGTTTGTTAAACGAGTGCTTTAACTTGTATGGAAGGGTATTACATGCAACCTTGTTTTACAAATATTGCTTGATTGATCTAGATTACCATATGAATATGAAATTATGTGTTTTAAATGAATGAGTTTATAGACATAAAAATTTGTTCTCTTAACGTGAGGGGGCTTGGGAATGACTTCAAACGACGATGTGTTTTTAACTGGATAAGAAATCAAGATTGTCATGTTGCTATTTTTACAAGAAACACACTCCACCGTAAAATAAGAAAGAAGATGGAGCCAAGAATGGGGTTACAAGATTATTTTCAATCACGGCCAATCTGACAGTGCTGGAGTATGTATGCTTTTGAAACCCTCAGCCACCTTTGATTTATCAAATACTGTTCGAGATGAAAATGGTCGAATACTTTTGGTCGTTTTAAAGATCAATGAGGCTAGGATTACACTTGTTAATATATACGGCCCGAATAAGGACAACAATGACTTCTTTATCGAAGTACACAATTTGATGTCACAACACGGGGAGGAACCGTATGTAATTGGTGGTGATTTTAATACGGTTCTAGATGCCAATTTAGATAGATTTCCAAAACTGTTACAAAATCACCCCAAATGCTCTAAGGCTATATCAGACTTAATTTCAGATTTTGAATTGATAGATATGTGGAGATCTCTTAATTCCACACAGTTGAAATATACATGGATGTCTCATGATTGTAAGATCGGAAGCCGTATAGATTATTTTTTGATTTCTGATAGTTTGGTTACATCAGTTGTTAAATGTGATATCAGCTTTGGCTACAAAACAGACCATTCTTTAATATCCCTATCCCTAATGAAATCCACAGCAAAGCGAGGACCAGGATTTTGGAACCTCAATACCTCACTGTTAGCCAGTGTTAATGATGTGGAGATCATTAGAAATGAAATAAAGGCTATTCTATTTGATAACGAAGAATTGGACCCAAAAAAGACTTGGGAGTTTTTGAAATTTAAAGTAAGGCAAAAGTTCATTCAGATTTCAAAACATAAGAAACAGAATAGCCAGCAAAGATTAAAACAATTAGAGCAAGAAATACATGAATTAGATAGTGTAGATAATCTTAACAACGATGTTCAATTACAACAAAATTTGAAAGAGAAACAGAGAGAATATGAGGAATTACAGGAAGAAATCGTACGTGGTATTATTGTGCGTACTAAAGCAAAATGGATTGCTGAAGGCGAACGTAATACTAAATATTTTTTCAATTTGGAAAAAAAGAAACTATCAGCAAAAATGTCTCACTAAAATACAGACTGAGAACGGCATTATCACAGATGCAAAGCGTATTCTTGAAGAGGAAAGGTCCTTTTATTCTCATTTGTATTCATCAAATAGTAACACGGGTGACACCTCTTTTGCCTCTTTAGATAACTTGAATTTACCAATGTTAAATTCAAATGATAATAGTAATTTGGGGGGACAAATATCGGAAAAGGAATGTTATGAAACTATTTTAACTTTTGCAACTGATAAATCGCCAGGGTCAGGTGGCCTTCCCATTGAATTTTACAAAGTCTTTTGGTCGGAAATAAAACAATTGTTATGTTCTGTATACAATAAAAGTTTTGGGGATAAATCCCTTCCATACTCTATGCGGAGAAGCGTAATTTCTTTGTTACCAAAGAAAGGCAAAAACTTGTTATCTCTTAAAAACTGGCGCCCGATATCACTACTCAACTGTGATTATAAAATCTTAGCAAAACTTCTTTCTCTACGGATTAAGAAGGTCCTACCTAAATTGATAAGTGATGACCAATATGGTTTCCTGAAAGGTCTTTTCATTGGAGAAAATATACGCTTATTTATCGATATGCGAAATTTTTGTAAGACGCACAATGTTAAGGGCGTGGCCTTGAATATCGACTTTGAAAAGGCCTTCGATATGATTGATTGGGAATTTTTAAAGTATGCTCTGAATATTTTTGGTTTCGATCAGCCATTTATCCACTGGGTCAAAGTGTTATATTTCAAGATAGAGGGTTGCGTAATTAACAATGGATTTTCTTCAAAGCCTTTTGAAATTCAACGCGGAGTGAGACAAGGTTGTCCATTATCGCCGTATTTATTCATTATTGCTGTCGAGCTTCTTGGTTGTTTAATTCGACAAAACGATCAAATTAGAGGCCTGAAGGTGCATGGTACAGAGGTTAAAATTTGTCAATACGCAGACGATACATCCATATTTCTACAGCCTGATGAAGCAAATGTTGAATGTTGTGTTAAAGTGTTGGATAAATTTAAAGACATGTCAGGTTTGAAAATCAATATTGAAAAATGTAATGTTATAAGATTTGGAAACTTTACAGATATTTTATGTCATGACATTCCATTTACTTGGCCTACGGATTATTTCATGTATTTGGGCGTGAAAATTCCTCTTAGTGAACGCCATAGTTTATATGACCTTAATTTCAAACCCAAACTCGAAGAAATAAGAACAATCTTAAATATTTGGAGTTGTAGAACTTTAACTTTGTATGGCAAAATTGTCATCATAAAATCCATGATTATTCCCAAACTTATATATCTTCTGTGCATTATACCAAGTCCACCTAAGTCGTTTTTGGTGGAGGTTCAACAATTACTGTTTAGGTTTTTATGGAACAATAAGATCGATAAGATCAAACGATCTTTGCTTTACAATGAATACGATGAGGGCGGTTTGAAAATGCCACATTTATTATCTTTTGATCGTGCTATGAAAATTACATGGGTTAAAAGGTACCAAGATGAAGGTAATAGGAGTAAATGGAAAGTATTTTTTATAATGGCTCTCAAAAACATTGGTGGTGATAACTTTATCAAGTGGAATCTTTCATGTGATCATCTGTTATTTGTTGAAAGCACCGATCCATTCTGGAACGATGTTCTTTCGGCCTGGAGTCATTATAAGTACTACAATCCAGTTAAGTTCAAGGATATTATTTCACAACCGCTGTGGTTTAACCCGCATATATTGATAGATGGTAAACCAGTTTTTGTTAAAAGGTGGTTTGAATCCAACTTGATTTATGTAAGAGACATTTTAACTGACGATGGTGCCTTTATGTCATTTGATCAAGTGTTACAGAAATATAATTCAGAATCTTTCTTGACATACTTTTCCATATTATCTGCAATTCCTAAACAATGGAAAGACATCATAAGACAAGGTGACTTTATGAATGAAGACTTATTATCAAATCAACCTGATGATAATGTGGATAAGTTTTTGAAACAATCAAGAGTTTCTAAATTTTGTTACTTACTTTTCCTCAAAAGTTATAGAACTCCAATTTCAGAAACAGATCAACAAAACAAATGGCAAATTGATTTATCACTGGATTTGTGTAATTCTCTCGTATGGAAATCTCGTTTCGCTTTGATTTACAAGTCATCTATAGACAATAAGATGAGGAATTTTCAATTTCAGTTCATTCACCGGAAAATCGCGACGCAACTTTTTTTGTGTAAAATAGGTATAAGTGAAACTTCCTTTTGTAATTTTTGTGAATCTTGTCCACAATCATTAATTCATTTATTTCTGAGATGCAACATTGTGACACTATTTTGGAACGAAATCGTTACGTGGCTTAGAAGCAAAAATATCCGCCAGTGTATGTTGTCTGATGAGGAAATTTGTTTTGGAACTTTAATTCTTGAGCAGTTTTACTTCATAAATACTATTATACTCCAAGCCAAATATTTCATTTATTCATGCAAAGTTCAGAACACTGTTCCTTTGTTTAAAGTCTTTATATATTCACTTAAACAATTAGAAAGAACAGAACGTATCATTGCCTTTAAAAAGAATCGATTAGAATTTCATGAAAAAATTGGCAAGCCCTAAAACGCTAGACGATTTTCAGATTATGTATAATGCAATATCATTCTTTGTTTATATATCAGACAAGTGCTCAAAATCAGTTTATCTTTCATGATCTGTACTTATTCATGTTCATTTGCATGTAACTATCTATGACAAAGTGAATTGTGAAATAAATATTTGAAGAAAAAAAAAAAAAGATACATCTCCATACAAAATTTGAAAGAAATCCATCAAGAAATGTGGCCTGCAGAGTGCACTCACGCCATGCCCTGAAATATGACCTTTGACCCTATAGAAGACGGAACACTGGTGGCAGCATCACCAAAAACTATAGATTTTTAGATTACACCAAGAGGCACCTTCATGCAAAATTTGAACAAAATCCGTCGAGAAATGCAAAAGTAAGAGTGCAAGAAATGGAAACATGACCTTTGACCCTATAAAGGACGGAACAATGAGGGCAGCATCACCAAAACTTAAACATGTCTAGATCATACCAAGATATATCTCCATACAAAATTTGCATAAAATACGTTGAGAAATGTGGCCTGCACAGTGCACTCACGCCATGCCCTAAAGTATGACCTTTGACCCTATAAAAGACAGAACACTGGTGGCAGCATCACCAAACACTATAGGTTTTTAAATTACATCCAGAGACACCTTCATACAAAATTTGAACAAAATCCGTTGAGAAATGTGACCGTCAAAGCGCACACAAGAGTACACACAAGACATCTATCAAAATATCACCTTTGACCCTATAAAAGGCAGAACACTGGGAGCATCACCAAAATCTATAGGGTTCCAGATTTTACCAAGAGACACCTCCATACAAAATTTGAACAAAATCCGTTGAGAAATGTGACCGCTAGAGCGCACACAAACTATCCCCAAAACTATGGCATTTTACCCTACAAAAGACGGAACACTGGGGGCACCATCACCAGAAACTATAGGGGTCCAGATTTTACCAGGATACACGTCCACAAGAAGTCTGGAAGAAATTCGTCGAGAAATGTGACCTCTAGAGCACACACAAGAATGTGACGCGGCAGCGGCGGCGGCGAAACGCTGCTAAATCCAAAGTATCCTTTGGCATACTGCCGGCGGATACAATAAATAACATCTATAATCATTTCGCAACCCTTCAACACCCATATACATTAGTGATATGAAAATAATAAAAAATAAAAGATATACTTCACTCAAATAAACAATTTATTTTATGATGCATTCTCCTCAAACACTATAACAACAAACTGTAAACAAACAACATTCAAATATTCTGTTTAAAAAGAAATTTACCATGATTACAAATTGGTTTAAAAAAATATACAGATCAAAAATGAACAATCAGTGAATGAACGTTTCCACAAAACTCAATAAACAATAAACACACTTATGATTTTCACCCGTTGTAATAAACACACATTAGCAACTCTACAAATGCTAACATTTCTAATTCTAAAACAAAGCTGCTTAAACTGTTAATCACTTTCTTCATTTCTTTTTACTTCTGTTAAAAACACCCTATAATCAGAGTGTACTTTCTCTTTAGCATCACAGCCGATATATCAAAGTAAAAATTCTTAACCTTCTTCATCACAAATCTACAATACATTTACACAAATCCAAAAAGTCAAAGGAGAAAGCAGGGGGGGTTATAAAAAGAGTACCTTAATTAGCCCACAGTCCTGTTTTAAATAATCCTAGATCCACCCATGTAAACACATTTCGTTTAACTATAAATCTAAAAAGCACATTTTTCCTCAAGACTTACACAAAAATAGTCTTTAACCATTACGTGATAAACTAATTAATCACTAACAACTTTAAAACATCTACCAAAGCCACTAAAACAACTTTAGATATTTACACAATAACATTTTAGGTTTTGGCTCCCACAAAACATAACATTATTTAAACACTCTAATACATTGAAAGTTGTGGTGATATATTAATTATAATTTACATTTTAGATGCTATAAAACAACTATAAATGTAAAACAAACATTTAATATAAATGATCATTCTTATAACTTTGTATGCTAATATCTTCCAAGATTATTTATTAGATCTAAAATACATTATTATATTTTAGCAACAAATTCTCTAAAACTGAAATTTCCTTATATCAAATGTAACTGTTCCCTTAAATTACATCTACTCCTAAAATAAAACATAAAATATTATATCAATAATTCACTATATCAGTCATAATACAACTACTTCTACAATACATTCATGATAATATCTTACACAAATAACATATGTGACATTTTGTATAACAACAAACATCATAACTCTAATCATATCTTTCTAAATTATACATCATATTCAAGGACTTCAAGCCTACCAATGCACTATAAACTGTAACATTACAATATTATTTTTTGTCATGTATTCAATTACAATGACCATCATAACATGTTTCTAAAATCCTCAATAGAAAAAGTAATAAATGTATGTTATAATAAAACAGTGTTATATTATACAAAACATTACCAACTAATCAACATCATAACGAAATACTAAACATCATGTATAACAAGTTCCAATTATCTTCACTCAGCAAACATCACTTGTTTATATGTTTTCTCGTTATACAAATTGTGAAGTACATGTACATGCGGCACTATATCTCACACCAAATTTAAAATATAAATGCTATCCCATAATCTCATATCGATAGATTCCACAAACAATACATAGCTAATAAAATGATAGATTTTAATCAATTAATGTTTTCTTATACACTACTTCTAAAATATTCTTATAGATCCTTACACTTCCTACAACTTGACAATAATAATTCTCATTTGCTTCATACATTTCCACTACATTCCCCTCAAAGATTACATGCTCTCATTCTACAGTGCATATCAAAAAAACACAACAAAATTTTATTTCAAATTTGTACAGATTGTGTTAAACTTTATACCACAGTGAGTAACAACATCTCAAAATCACATATCTCCTCTTTCCAATAGTAGCTTATTTATTCATACAGTCATGGTAGCAATATCAGGTAAAGAGGTAATGAACACTTTGCTCTTCAAATACCCCCCCCCCCCAAAAAAAAAAAAAAAAAAAAAAAAACCCACAACAAATCAGATCCACAGATCGTGGTGCCCACTTAGAACTCTAAAACAAAGAATCACTGATGAGTTTAAAGCTCTATGCCACCAAGCCCCAATGATTCACAGGGCTGTGCCTGAGATGGAGAAAAAAGCTAATCTCTATGTGAAAAAGATTAGAAGCCATGTTGAGGAGCATAGGAAGTAATGTTAACAAGTTAATTGCTTGAACTAACAAAAGGATTGATAAGCAAGTGATCATTATGTACAGCTTCTTTTAATACATGTTTTAATAAGAAGCACTGTTTCAAGTAAACAAAAACTGTAGTCCTTATAGACAGGTGATCATTTTATACACATGGTTATTAAAGCAGATTTGACAGTACTTTCATTATTCAAACCATGGTCAGATCCACATTAAATTCATACTGCTAAACCAAGAGGACAAAGAAGACAATTAAAGGGAGCGACAAGTCGCAATCTAAGCGCGCTTTTACGGTTGGCTGCTCCTTTCTCTGGATCAAAGTTCAAAGCGACTTCAATTTATCGTGCGCAACTAATAAAAGTTCGCACACTGACCCAAATTTGAGTAAACAAGATCGCGCGTTCTTTATTCCAGTATTTGAATCCCATTGGTCGGTTGCGTATGGAGGGAATCGAGTTAACGATCCCGCGAGGAATCCAGCAATAACATTCCTTTGGTAGCGTACGATTGCACCTGATTGTATCCGAATTTCCCCCGAGTCAGGCCAGCTGGTCAGGCCCATGGATTACGACTTGGCACTCCCTTTAACAAATACGAGGCTACAAACCAGTCATTTCATGTAATTCCCTGTAAATTGATGTCTATGACCTCTGACCTTTGACCTACTTACCCCAAAATCTAATCAGTTTATCCTTCAATGGGGATACATACTGCTACCAAGTTTATAGTTCTCACCTCAGACCCCAGCTTCCCCCATTCACTATTATTTAGAATACGCATACACTTATTCCCTCCCTTTGAAAGCACCCCCCCCCCCCCTATCTCAAGACTGCCAAAATTTCCAAACCCCCCTATCGCGAGCTTTGCGCCGGCTTTTCCTGCTTTGGAGACCCCCCAAAATTCAAAACACTGCTCAATGTACTCCCCTCTCTCAGGTGAGCTCTCATTCCAACCCCATATCTCAGGTGTCTCACTCTCGGGTTCTCACTACAGTACGTCTAAAGTAACTTGACTCAACATTCAAAACAATATTACCCCACTTTTGAAGATTGTGTGGTGTACCAACTACTAAAAATGCTGTTTTGCCTTCATTAAGTTTAAGCTTATTCTTTGTCATCCAGGCTTTAATATCACTAACACATAAAGACAGAGTCTGCAATGCCACACTTAAACCGTCTGCTTTCTTTCGATCAAATGATACATACAATTGTGTATCATCAGCATATGCGTGATACAAGACACCATGAAATCTGACGATATCTGCAACTGGCAAAGTATAGATAGTATAACCTATCAACCCCAACACTGACCCTTCTGGCAAACCTACTTCATTACTGACTATCTCTGATTGTGTACCATTTATTTGAATGCAAGTTTCCCAAATTTCCAGATATGATTAAAACCACTTTAACGCTACATTTTTAACCCCTATCCTCATAGACAAACGTTCAATTAACATTTTACGATCTATCATATCAAAGGCTGAAAATAAGTCTAATGACAACAATAGAACAACTTTGCCTTTGTCTAATGACAGCATAATATCATTTGTAACCTTTATCAAAGCACTTTCTGTGCTATGATAAGGGCGATACGCAGATTGCTGTGTATCCCATAGCCCGTGTTCAGACATATGACTTGTGAGTCTACGTCAAACAACCTTTTCTATTAACTTTCCTAAAAAACCCAAATTTAAAACACGTCTATAATTAGAAGGGCAATTTTTATCAAGATTGTCTTTCTTTAATAATGGTCTAGTAACTGCAGATCTTACTGCAAAAGGAAACACCTGTAAGTAATCAAGCATTTACAATATCAGTCATAACTGAGAACAAAATGTTTACATTCTCTTTCAAGAACCACGTAGGTATGGGATCGAACCGACATGATTTACTTGCTAAGGCACAAACACAACAACAACAACAACTCTTCAGTGCTTGTGAGTTCAAAACCGCATATTGTTTGAACACATTGCGACTCAATATGAGACAGTGTGTACAAAGGCATGCGAAAAATCTTGCAAAGTCAACCTGCCAACAATATACATGTACATATTCTTAAAAATAATGCTACCTGTCAATTATCTTCAAAATCCTTGAATGATTCGTGATATGAAGTGCATTTTAAATGACAAACATTTGAAAGAAATATATCCGCAACATTGTTTTTGAAAAATATATTATCAACAGCAGGTCAACACTGCACAAATTTTCCCCATGCCTTTTATACACACTGCCTCGCACTGAACGATGAGGGCTCTATATTCATCTTGCTCTATATATTGTTTTCGGAGTATATATTTGTGTTTGGTATTACGAATTGGGTCTGACTGACACTTATACCATTTCCCTTACAGTTCATTAGTTATACCTCCAATAACCCCAAGATACCCACCTGAATAAAAAACATGATTTCCACTACAATGTTACTATATAAAAACCAAGTTATTATCTTAAATTTCCCCCAAAAACCGGACTTCAACCTTTTTCCATAAAATCTATCTTGACTTAGCTTCCACAATGCAATATATGAATGACAAATGACTTTCCGTTACGAACATATAACCACGAGTTAATTTTCACAAAATAGTGCCTGAATGACCTTGAATAAGATTTTGGAACTTGACCTTATACCACCCAATGACTGATAAAAATGTCATGAAAATTGACTGAAAACTTTATGAGATTTCATAAAAACAAAAAATAATAACTTGTGATTGTTTAAAATTACACTAACTTACAATACATTGGTGGTCATTTCATCAAACTGATAACGACAACATCAGCGACATCTCAACACTACCACTCAGCTTGTCCACTAAGTCTTTCACAAAACCACCTTTGCGAAGATCAGCAACAACTTCCCTGACAAATGACTTGCCCGTACTCAAGACCCATCATATCTTTTTAGAACACCATCACAAGCCAGAGTTGAGTTAGTCTATAGGCTGCAAAAAAATAACAAATGTAAATAAGAAAACATTTATTCCTTGATCTCAAACATTATATCCTTTATCATTCCTTTTTCAAATAATATTAATAATGTTCATATTGTAATATACAGACAAACAATATGTATGTTTTCTTATGCCTTTTTAAACCCCCCAAAAATAAATGAAATTCACTTTAAAAATACCCACATCCGTCTACCATAGAATCAACATCAAAAACAGAACCTTCTATATATACAGACTCATGTCAACGACAACAATTTATCATGTATTCTTAGTATCTTTTCCATTTGACTTTCCGTTACGAAGATATGACCACGAGTTCATTTTCACAAAACAGCGCCTGAATGACCTTGAATAAGATTTTGGAACTTAACCTTATAGCACCTCATGACTGACAAAAATATCATGAAAATTGACTTAAAAGTTTGAGATTTCATCAAAACAAAAAGTAGTGACTTGTGATTGTTCTGTTTAGAATTAGACTTACTTACAATAGATTGGTGGTCACTCCATCACACTGATACGACATCATCGACGACATCTCAACACTGCCACTCACCTTGTCCGTCTTTGCAAAGATCAGTAATAACTTCCCTGACAAATGACTTGCCCGTACTCAAGACCCGTCATATCTTTTTAGGACACCATCACAAACCAGCTTTGAGTTAGTCTATAGGCTGCGAAAAAATAACAAATATAAATAAGAGAACATTTATTTAATGATCTCAAAGCATTATATCCTTCATCATTCCTTTTTCAAATAGTATTAGTAATGTTCATATTGTAATATTGTACAGACAAACAATATATATGTTTTCTTATGCCTTCTTGAACCCCCAACAAATAAATGAAATTCACTTTAAAAATACCCACATCCGTCTACCATAGAATCAACATCAAAAACAGAACCTTCTATATATACAGACCCATGTCAACGACGACAATTTATCATGGATTTTTAGTATCTTTTCCATTTGACTTTCCGTTACGAAGATATGACCATGAGTTAATTTTCACAAAACAGCACCTGAATGACCTTGAATAAGATTTTGGAACTTGACCTTATAGCACCTGATGACTGATAAAAATGTCATGAAAATTGACTTAAAAGTTTATGCGATTTCATTACAACAAAAAGTAGTAACTTTTGATTGTTCTGTTTAGAATTTGACCAACTAACAATAGATTGGTGGTCATTTCATCAAACTGATAACGACAACATCAGAGACATCTCAACACTGCCACTCACCTTGTCCGCTAAGTATTTCACAAAGCCGTCTTTGCGAACATCAGCAACAACTTCCCTGACAAATGACTTGCCCGTACTCAAGACCCGTCACTTCTTTTTAAAACACCATCACAAGCCAGCTTTGAGTTAGTCTATAGGCTGCAAAAAAATAACAAATGTAAATAAGACATTTATTTCCTGATTTCAAAGCATTATATCCTTTATCATTCCTTTTTCAAATAGGCCTAGTATTAGTAATGTTCATGTTGTAATATTATACAGACAAACAGTATAGCCTATATGTTTTCAAATGCCTTCTTAAACCCCGAACAAATAAACAAAATTCACTTTAAAAATACCCACACCTGCACACCCGTCTACCATAGAATCAACATCAAAAACAGAACCTTCTATATATACAGACCCATGTCAACGACGACAATCTACCATGGATTTTTAGTATCTTTTCCATTTGACTTTCCGTTACGAAGATATGACCATGAGTTAATTTTCACAAAACAGCACCTGAATGACCTTGAATATGATTTTGGAACTTGACCCTTTAGCACCTGATGACTGATAAAAATGTCATGAAAATTGACTTAAAAGTTTATGCGATTTCATTACAACAAAAAGTAGTAACTTTTGATTGTTCTGTTTAGAATTTGACTAACTAACAATAGATTGGTGGTCATTTCATCAAACTGATAACGACAACATCAGAGACATCTCAACACTGCCACTCACCTTGTCCGCTAAGTATTTCACAAAGCCGTCTTTGCGAACATCAGCAACAACTTCCCTGACAAATGACTTGCCCGTACTCAAGACCCGTCACTTCTTTTTAAAACACCACCACAAGCCAGCTTTGAGTTAGTCTATAGGCTGCAAAAAAATAATAAATGTAAATAAGACATTTATTTCCTGATTTCAAAGCATTATATCCTTTATCATTCCTTTTTCAAATAGGCCTAGTATTAGTAATGTTCATGTTGTAATATTATACAGACAAACAATATGTATGTTTTCTTATGCCTTTTTAAACCCCAAACAAATAAACAAAATTCACTTTAAAAATACCCACACCTGCACACCCGTCTACCATAGAATCAACATCAAAAACAGAACCTTCTATATATACAGACCCATGTCAACAACGACAATTTATCATGTATTTTTAATATATTTTCCATTTGACTTTCTGTTACCCCTGTCATGCCTGTTATGAAGATATGACCATAGGAGTGGGAATTTTGGGTACTTTAATTTTCGGGAACCCGACCTAATTTTCGGGCGGGAACCCGGTTACCCAAAATCAGTAAACAAATTGTTAAGCCCTAAAAGGTATATAAAGTGGACAGAAGTCTACGATTCATGGTTTCCTGTAGCCCTGAAAAAAACATGACACGTTTTTAAACACATGGGACTGATTGCAGTATTCTCTTAAGAGTACCGATTGTCATTAAAATGTCAACAAAATCAGTTCAACTACATCATTAGACAAGTACTACAAGTGGTAAACAACAGTAATAAATTCAAATCCTTACAAGAATGATAGAATTTAATTCCAGGTTTTCGACTTTCAAAATTTGTTTAACCTCTTTTGGTTTCCGAAAAAATAAAAAACTACCTATATGGTATTTGAACTTAAAGGGCGCTCGACCACTATAAATCTCAAGACTGTGATTCACCTATATACATGTAATGCTCTGTACAGACTGTACTACTACTAGATCGTAAACATAAAATCTGATGAGGAAACTGACAATTTCAGTCCAAAATGATGGAAAATAAACATGAAGAGCCAATCCTATCCAAATAAGAGGCTAACAAACAAAAGACAAAATTTTCAGTCTAAGACTTCAACTTCAACCTCACCTCTCAAAACATTATCACCTTACAACCAATACTACTAGGTTTGCCCTAGGGCCTAAAGTTAGGCCTATATACTTAATACTACCGAGTTTATACATAGCCCGACCCCGCAAAACCGCAACAACACAACTGCATTGTGACAACTAAGCTAAACTTAGTTTCCAACACCAAGATCACTAATTATGAAATCTTATCATTACTATATTTGTCAGAATAAATACTTACATCACACATTATATGACAAATGCACGATTCAACAAAGAAATCCCTAAAAAGAGTTCTATTCTCTGGCTACAATACTGCAACGACAACGTTGCATTTGCAATCACAAAATACACAAAACTGAACTTAGCCGACAAATATATCTTCAATGTACACATACACAAAACCAACAATTAGTTTCAATACTATGCTATATCATTTTTTTTCTTCATGTAATCAGACAAAATGTTAAAATAATTTAAATGTACAATAATTTCAAGAACAAAGCATGCACAGACTCTCAAAACCAGATTTTTCAAATCTATCAAGCACTTCGTTTTTAAACCTGCATGGATGCCACTACCGACAAAACTATGGTATACCATTCAGACCAGATTTCTATTACGGCCCATTTGTTTTGCATATACTACTTGTAATCACTGTCTACCTCATTTCCCCTTGTGCATTTCGTTTCAAATTTCGTGTGCATGTTCCTTGGCATGCCATGTAATACACTGAACTCTTCATTTTACAAAATCACACATGCATGACCGTCCAGGCGCCATTTTGTCCATTTTTCGAGCTTTTCGTTCGTCTTGCCTATCTCCACTATTCTTCATGCTACAAACTTCAAACAAATTGCTAAAGATAGCTTAAGAGATGCTTTTTATTTTACTGATCAAACAAATACAAAATACGGACGTCAATGCATGCACATCGTTCTGATACGATTGCAATTCTAGTCTTCTTCTTCTTCTTCTTCTTCTTAGACCTCAGACCCCATTCGTTTTGCACAGGGTGTTTGTGAGCTCTGTCTAGGTCCTTTCCCCTTGTCTATTTCATTTCAAATTTCGTATGCATGTTCCTTGGCATCCCTTCTAACTTACTGCGATCTTCGTTTTCCGAATTCACTCATGCATAACCGTCCAGGCGCCATTTTGTCCGTTTTGGGGGCATTTTCATGCCTTTTGTTCTCCTTGCCTATCTCGGCTATCCTACATCCTACAGACTTCTAACAAATTCCTGTAGATAGTCCAAGAGTTGCTATTTACATTCTTTTTCTAAAGTGAATACGAAAAATGCCATCTTCACACTGTAAATTTAAGTCCGAAATCCGCCATGTTGAAAAACGCTAAATTTCTTGAAATTTTCCCTCCCGAATATTAAAAATTCCTATAACTTTGTCATATCAATTGATTTTTGTCCCAAACTTTTACCATGTGTTGGTCTTGCCATTGCACACATTTCTGCCATAATTCATGCATTTCTGATTACGCATTATATAAACAGCGCCCTCTAAACTTTTCAAAACGGCTCCCTTCATGTGGCCGTATCTCCGTCATGCCTGGGTAAACCCGTACCCTTTTTTGGATTTAGATACTTCAAGATATACCCTTTTCAGCCAAATAAAAAAATATATACCTCATCACTGACCGACTTTGAGAAAATTGCACTTGAAAATCACAATATTTGCATAAATGCCGAAATAAAGACAACTTGCTCTAATTTTGTGAACGTTCAACGTACGTCTTTGAAATTTGGTGGGTATGTGTATTTGTGTATTTGACAACTGTTAACCAAATTTGGTTGACATCGATGATGTCATCGCGAAGATATTACGCAAAAACCTTAATTTACTATGCATTACATAATATTGCATAATATGCTTATTTTAAATGGCGCGCTAGTCGCAGGTGGCTCACAATGACTGCAATGAAATTCCCTTGTCAGGGATGCAAAAAAAGATATATGGTCTCACAGAATATTTTGCGTAAATCGCGATTGAAATCAGGTCATTATACGGATCCTGCACATGTATTACACGTATTGTCTATGGGGCAAATCGGTTTCCCGCCTCTGACCCCCTGAACGATCTTTATTTTTCTTGAAATTTGGCAGGTACATACCTCGAGGCAAAATGAAGAGACTCTCGAAGCTGGATTTTTAATATCTATCAAGCGCTTTGTTTTAAACGCTATTTTATAAGCTATATGGATGTAGTGACAGGTACTTAACAGAGTCTGCAAATACAGACTAGCACGTAGACCCAAATATAGAATGACCTTCAACCCATGAGTCCATGATTCATGCCAGCTCAGTTCTGCTTGTCTATCTCCACTATTCCAGATGCTACAGACTTCAAACAAATTGCTATAGGTAGCTTAAGAGATGCTCTTTATTTTACCGTTCAAGGAAATACAAAATACAGACGTCAATGCATGCACATCGTTCTGATACGATTGCAGTTCTAGTTCTTCTTCTTCTTCTTCTTCTTCTTCTTAGACCTCAGACCCCATTCGTTTTGCACAGGGTGTTTGTGAGCTCTGTCTAGGTCCTTTCCCCTTGTCCATTTCATTTCAAATTTCGTATGCATGTTCCTTGGCATCCCTTCTAACTTACTGAGGTCTTCGTTTTCCGAATTCACTCATGCATGACCGTCCAGGCGCCATTTTGTCCGTTTTGGGGTCATTTTCATGCCTTTTGTTCTCCTTGCCTATCTCAGCTATCCTACATCCTACAGACTTCTAACAAATTCCTGTAGATAGTCCAAGAGTTGCTCTGTACATTCTAATAAAAAAATTAATACGAAAAATGCCATCTTCACACTGTAAATTTAAGTCCGCAATCGGCCATATTGAAAAACGCTAAATTTCTTGTTATTTTCACTCCCGAATATTAAAAATTCCTATAACTTTGTCATATCAATTGATCTCTGTCTCAAACTTTTACCATGTGTTGGTCTTGCCATTGCACACATTTCTGCCATATTTCATGCATTTCTGATTACGCATTATATAAACAGCGCCCTCTAAAGTTTTCAAAACGGCTCCCTTCATGTGGCCGTATCTCCGTCATGCCTGGGTAAACCCGTACCCTTTTTTGGATTTAGATACTTCAAGATATACCCTTTTCAGCCAAATAAAAAAATATATACCTCATCACTGACCGACTTTGAGAAAATTGCACTTGAAAATCACAATATTTGCATAAATGCCGAAATAAAGACAACTTGCTCTAATTTTGTGAACGTTCAACGTACGTCTTTGAAATTTGGTGGGTATGTGTATTTGTGTATTTGACAACTGTTAACCAAATTTGGTTGACATCGATGACGTCATCGCGAAGATATTACGCAAAAACCTTAATTTACTATGCATTACATAATATTGCATAATATGCTTATTTTAAATGGCGCGCTAGTCGCAGGTGGCTCACAATGACTGCAATGAAATTCCCTTGTCAGGGATGCAAAAAAAGATATATGGTCTCACAGAATATTTTGCGTAAATCGCGATTGAAATCAGGTCATTATACGGATCCTGCACATGTATTACACGTATTGTCTATGGGGCAAATCGGTTTCCCGCCTCTGACCCCCTGAACGATCTTTATTTTTCTTGAAATTTGGCAGGTACATACCTCGAGGCAAAATGAAGAGACTCTCGAAGCTGGATTTTTAATATCTATCAAGCGCTTTGTTTTAAACGCTATTTTATAAGCTATATGGATGTAGTGACAGGTACTTAACAGAGTCTGCAAATACAGACTAGCACGTAGACCCAAATATAGAATGACCTTCAACCCATGAGTCCATGATTCATGCCAGCTCAGTTCTGCTTGTCTATCTCCACTATTCTAGATGCTACAGACTTCAAACAAATTGCTATAGGTAGCTTAAGAGATGCTCTTTATTTTACTGTTCAAGGAAATACAAAATACAGACGTCAATGCATGCACATCGTTCTGATACGATTGCAGTTCTAGTTCTTCTTCTTTTTCTTCTTCTTTAGCCTCAGACCCCATTCGTTTTGCACAGGGTGTTTGTGAGCTCTGTCTAGGTCCTTTCCCCTTGTCCATTTCATTTCAAATTTTGTATGCATGTTCATTGGCATGTCTAGTTGTGCATTGAGGTCTTCGTTTTTCGAAATCATTCATGCATGACCGTCCAGGCGCCATTTTGTCCGTTTTGGGGCCGTTTTGGGGCCATTTTCATGCCTTTTGTTCTCCTTGCCTATCTCAGCTATCCGACATCCTACAGACTTCTAACAAATTTCTGTAGATAGTCAAAGAGTTGCTCTTTATATTCTAATAAAAAAATTAATACGAAAAATGCCGTCTTCACACTGTAAATTTAAGTCCGCAATCGGCCATATTGAAAAACGCTAAATTTCTTGAAATTTTCACTCCCGAATATTAAAAACTCCTATAACTTTGTCATATCAATTGATTTTTGTCTCAAACTTTTACCTTGTCTTGGTCTTGGCGTTGCACACATTTCTGCCAGATTTCATGCATTTCTGAGTACGCATTATATAAACAGCGCCCTCTAAAGTTTTCAAAATGGCTCTCTTCGTGTGGCCGTATCTCCGTCATGCCTGGGTAAACCCGTACCCTTTTTTGGATTTAGATACTTCAAGATATACCCTTTTCAGTTAAATAAAAAAATATATACCTCATCACTCACCGACTTTGAGAAAATTGCACTAGAAAATCACAATATTTGCATAAATGCCGAAAAAAAGACAAATTGCTCTAATTTTGTGAACATTCATCGTACGTCTTTGAAATTTGGTGGGTATGTGTATTTGTGTATTTGACAACTGTTAACTTAATTTCGTTGAAATCGATGACGTCATCGCGAAGATATTACGTAAAAACCTTAATTTACTATGCATTACATAATATTGCATAATATGCTTATTTTAAATGGCGCGCTAGTTGCAGTTGGCTCACAATGACCGCAATGAAATTCCCTTGTCAGGGATGCAAAAAAAGATATATGGTCTCACAGAATATTTTGAGTAAATCGCGATTGAAGTCGGGTCATTATACGGATCCTGCACATGTATTACATGTATTGTCTATGGGGCAAATCGGTTTCCCGCATTTGGCCCCCTGAACGATTTTTATTTTTCTTGAAATTTTGCAGGTACATGCCTCGAGGCAAAATGAAGAGACTCTCAAAGCCAGATTTTTAATATCTATCAAGCGCTTTGTTTTAATCGCAATTTTATATCCTGCACAGATACAACTACCTAGGAACTATGGCATGCCATCCGGGCCAGATTTCCATTGTGGCCAATTTGTTTTGCATGCAGTGCTTGTGATCACTGTCTAGGTCCTTTCCCCTTGTCCATTTCGATTCAAATTTCGTATGTATGTTCCTTGGCATGCCATGTAATGCACAGAACTCTTCATCTTCCAAAATCACTCATGCATGACCGTCCAGGCGCCATTTTGTTCGTGTTTCGTACCTTTTGTTCGATTATGCCTATCTCCACTATTCCAGATGCTACAGACTTCAAACAAATTGCTATATATAGTTTAAGAGATGCTTTTTATTTTATTGTTCCAGGACATGCAAAATACAGACGTCAATCTATGCACATCGTTCTGATACGATTGCAATTCTAGTTAGATTGACGTAAAGTCAATCTTCTGTTCTTGTTCGCGTTCTGCATTCTTATTCTTCTTCTTTAGATTGACGTAAGTCAATCTTCTATTCTTGTTCACATTCTGCATTCTTATTGCATTGACGTCATGACGTCAATGCTCTGTTATTGTTCGTGTTCTGCATTCTTATTCTTCTTCTTCTTTTTCTTCTTCTTCTTCTTAGACCTCAGACCCCATTCGTTTTGCACAGGGTGTTTGTGAGCTCTGTCTAGGTCCTTTCCCCTTGTCCATTTCATTTCAAATTTCGTATGCATGTTCCTTGGCATCCCTTCTAACTTACTGAGGTCTTCGTTTTCCGAATTCACTCATGCATGACCGTCCAGGCGCCATTTTGTCCGTTTTGGGGGCATTTTCATGCCTTTTGTTCTCCTTGCCTATCTCAGCTATCCTACATCCTACAGACTTCTAACAAATTCTTGTAGATAGTCCAAGAGTTGCTCTGTACATTCTAATAAAAAAATTAATACGAAAAATGCCATCTTCACACTGTAAATTTAAGTCCGCAATCGGCCATATTGAAAAACGCTAAATTTCTTGTTATTTTCACTCCCGAATATTAAAAATTCCTATAACTTTGTCATATCAATTGATTTCTGTCTCAAACTTTTACCATGTCTTGGTCTTGGCGTTGCACACATTTCTGCCAGATTTCATGCATTTCCGATTACGCATTATATAAACAGCGCCCTCTAAAGTTTTCAAAATGGCTCTCTTCGTGTGGCCGTATCTCCGTCATGCTTGGGTAAACCCGTACCCTTTTTTGGATTTAGATACTTCAAGATATACCCTTTTCAGCCAAATAAAAAAATATATACCTCATCACTGACCGACTTTGAGAAAATTGCACTTGAAAATCACAATATTTGCATAAATGCCGAAATAAAGACAACTTGCTCTAATTTTGTGAACATTCAACGTACGTCTTTGAAATTTGGTGGGTATGTGTATTCGTGTATTTGACAACTGTTAACCAAATTTGGTTGAAATCGATGACGTCATCGCTAAGATATCACGCAAAAACCTTAATTTACTATGCATTACATAATATTGCATAATATGCTTATTTTAAATGGCGCGCTAGTCACGGTTGGCTCACAATGACTGCAATGAAATTCCCTTGTCAGGGATGCAAAAAAAGATATATGGTCTCACAGAATATTTTGAGTAAATCGCGATTGAAGTCAGGTCATTATACGGATCCTGCACATGTATTACATGTATTGTCTATGGGGCAAATCGGTTTCCCGCATTTGGCCCCCTGAACGATTTTTATTTTTCTTGAAATTTGGCAGGTACATGCTTCGAGGCAAAATGAAGAAACTCTCGAAGCCGGATTTTCAAAATCTATCAAGCGCTTCGTTTTAAACGCTATTCTATACCCTGCACAGTATTGTCTATGGGGAAAATCGGTTTCCCAACTCTGACCCCCTGAACGATCTTTATTTTTCTTGAAATTTGGCAGGTACATGCTTCGAGGCAAAATGAAGAGACTCTCCAAGCCGGATTTTCAAAATCTATCAAGCGCTTCGTTTTAAACGCTATATAATGACAGGTACTTAACAGAGTCTGCAAATACAGACTAGCACGTAGACCCAAATATAGAATGACCTTCAACCCATGAGTCCATGACTCATGCCAGCTCAGTTCTACTTGTCTATTTCCACTATTCTAGATGCTACAGACTTCAAACGAATTGCTATAGGTAGTTGAAGTGATGCTCTTTATTTTACTGTTCAAGGAAATACAAAATACAGACGTCAATGCATGCACATCGTTCTGATACGATTGCAGTTCTAGTTAGATTGACGTAAAGTCAATCTTCTGTTCTTGTTCGCGTTCTGCATTCTTATTCTTCTTCTTTTTCTTCTTCTTCTTCTTAGACCTCAGACCCCATTCGTTTTGCACAGGGTGTTTGTGAGCTCTGTCTAGGTCCTTTCCCCTTGTCCATTTCATTTCAAATTTCGTATGCATGTTCCTTGGCATCCCTTCTAACTTACTGAGGTCTTCGTTTTTCGAACTCACTCATGCATGACCGTCCAGGCGCCATTTTGTCCGTTTTGGGGCCATTTTCATGCCTTTTGTTCTCCTTGCCTATCTCAGCTATCCTACATCCTACAGACTTCTAACAAATTCCTGTAGATAGTCCAAGAGTTGCTCTTTACATTCTTTTTTTAAAGTGAATACCAAAAATGCCATCTTCACACTGTAAATTTAAGTCCGAAATCCGCCATGTTGAAAAACGCTAAATTTCTTGAAATTTTCCCTCCCGAATATTAAAAATTCCTATAACTTTGTCATATCAATTGATTTTTGTCCCAAACTTTTACCATGTGTTGGTCTTGCCGTTGCACACATTTCTGCCATATTTCATGCATTTCTGATTACGCATTATATAAACAGCGCCCTCTAAAGTTTTCAAAACGGCTCCCTTCATGTGGCCGTATCTCCGTCATGCCTGGGTAAACCCGTACCCTTTTTTGGATTTAGATACTTCAAGATATACCCTTTTCAACCAAATAAAAAAATATATACCTCATCACTGACCGACTTTGAGAAAATTGCACTTGAAAATCACAATATTTGCATAAATGCCGAAATAAAGACAAATTGCTCTAATTTTGTGAAGGTTCAACGTACGTCTTTGAAATTTGGTGGGTATGTGTATTTTCGTATTTGACAACTGTTAACCAAATTTGGTTGAAATCGATGACGTCATCGCGAAGATATTACGCAAAAACCGTAATTTACTATGCATTACATAATATTGCATAATATGCTTATTTTAAATGGCGCGCTAGTCGCAGTAGGCTCACAATGACCGCAATAACATTCCCTCGTCAGAGATGCAAAAAAAGATATATGGTCTCACCTATCTCAGCTATCCTACATCCTACAGACTTCTAACAAATTCCTGTAGATAGTCCAAGAGTTGCTCTGTACATTCTAATAAAAAAATTAATACGAAAAATGCCATCTTCACACTGTAAATTTAAGTCCGCAATCGGCCATATTGAAAAACGCTAAATTTCTTGTTATTTTCACTCCCGAATATTAAAAATTCCTATAACTTTGTCATATCAATTGATTTTTGTCTCAAACTTTTACCATGTCTTGGTCTTGGCGTTGCACACATTTCTGCCAGATTTCATGCATTTCCGATTACGCATTATATAAACAGCGCCCTCTAAAGTTTTCAAAATGGCTCTCTTCGTGTGGCCGTATCTCCGTCATGCCTGGGTAAACCCGTACCCTTTTTTGGATTTAGATACTTCAAGATATACCCTTTTCAGCCAAATAAAAAAATATATACCCCATCACTGACCGACTTTGAGAAAATTGCACTTGAAAATCACAATATTTGCATAAATGCCGAAATAAAGACAACTTGCTCTAATTTTGTGAACATTCAACGTACGTCTTTGAGATTTGGTGGGCATGTGTATTTGTGTATTTGACAACTGTTAACCAAATTTGGTTGAAATCGATGACGTCATCGCGAAGATATTACGCAAAAACCGTAATTTACTATGCATTACATAATATTGCATAATATGCTTATTTTAAATGGCGCGCTAGTCGCAGTTGGCTCACAATGACCGCAATAAAATTCCCTCATCAGGGATGCAAAAAAAGATATATGGTCTCACAGAATATTTTGAGTAAATCGCGATTGAAATCGGGTCATTATACGGATCCTGCACATGTATTACATGTATTGTCTATGGGGCAAATCGGTTTCCCGCATTTGGCCCCCTGAACGATTTTTATTTTTCTTGAAATTTTGCAGGTACATGCTTCGAGGCAAAATGAAGAGACTCTCGAAGCCAGATTTTTAATATCTATCAAGCGCTTTGTTTTAATCGCAATTTTATATCCTGCATAGATGCCACTACCTACGGAACTATGGCAAGCCATCCGGCCGATATTTCCATTGTGGCCAATTTGTTTTGCATGCAGTGCTTGAGATCACTGTCTAGGTCCTTTCCCCTTGTCCATTTCGATTCAAATTTCGTATGCATGTTCCTTGGCATGCCATGTAATGCACTGAACTCTTCATTTTCCAAAATCACTCATGCATGACCGTCCAGGCGCCATTTTGTCCGTGTTTCGTACCTTTTGTTCGATTTTGCCTATCTCCACTATTCCAGATGCTACAGACTTCAAACAAATTGCTATAGATAGTTTAAGAGATGCTCTTTATTTTACTGTTCAAGGACATGCAAAATACAGACGTCAATCTATGCACATCGTTCTGATACGATTGCAGTTCTAGTTCTTCTTCTTTTTCTTTTTCTTCTTAGACCTCAGACCCCATTTGTTTTGCACAGGGTGTTTGTGAGCTCTGTCTAGGTCCTTTCCCCTTGTCCATTTTATTTCAAATTTCGTATGCATGTTCCTTGGCATCCTTTCTAGGTCACTGAACTCTTCGTTTTCCGAAATCATTCATGCATGACCGTCCAGGCGCCATTTTGTCCGTTTTGGGGCCATTTTCATGCTTTTTGTTCTCCTGGCGTATCTCAGCTATCCTACATCCTACAGACTTCTAACAAATTCCTGTAGATAGTCCAAGAGTTGGTATTTACATTCTAATAAAAAAATTAATACGAAAAATGCCGTCTTCACACTGTAAATTTAAGTCCGAAATCCGCCATATTGAAAAATGCGAAATTTCTTGAAAATTTTCACTCCTGAATATTAACAATTCCTATAACTTTGTCATATCGATTGATTTTTGTCTCAAACTTTAATCATGTCTTGGTCTTGGCGTTGCACACATTTCTGCCAGATTTCATGCATTTCTAATTACGCATTATATAAACAGCGCCCTCTAAAGTTTTCAAAACGGCTCTCTTCGTGTGGCCGTATCTCCGTCATGCCTGGGTGAACCCGTACCCTTTTTTGGATTTAGATACTTCAGGATATACCCTTTTCAGCCAAATAAAAAAATATATACCCCATCACTGACCGACTTTGAGAAAATTGCACTTGAAAATCACAATATTTGCATAAATGCCGAAATAAAGACAAATTGCTCTAATTTTGTGAACATTCATCGTACGTCTCTGAAATTTGGTGGGTATGTGTATTTCTGTATTTGACAACTGTTAACCAAATTTGGTTGAAATCGATGACGTCATCGCGAAGATATTACGCAAAAACCTTAATTTACTATGCATTACATAATATTGCATAATATGCTTATTTTAAATGGCGCGCTAGTCGCAGTAGGCTCACAATGACCGCAATAAAATTCCCTCATCAGGGATGCAAAAAAAGATATATGGTCTCACAGAATATTTTGAGTAAATCGCGATTGAAGTCAGGTCATTATACGGATCCTGCACATGTATTACACGTATTGTCTATGGGGCAAATCGGTTTCCGGCATTTGGCCCCCTGAACGATTTTTATTTTTCTTGAAATTTTGCAGGTACATGCTTCGAGGCAAAATGAAGAGACTCGCGAAGCCAGATTTTTAATATCTATCAAGCGCTTTGTTTTAATCGCAATTTTATATCCTGCATAGATGCCACTACCAAGGAACTATGGCATGCCATCCGGGCCAGATTTCCATTGTGGCCAATTTGTTTTGCATGCAGTGGTTGTGATCACTGTCTAGGTCCTTTCCCCTTGTCCATTTCGATTCAAATTTCGTATGCATGTTCCTTGGCATGCCATGTAATGCACTGAACTTTTCATTTTCCGGAATCACTCATGCATGACCGTCCAGACGCCATTTTGTCCGTGTTTCGTACCTTTTGTTCGATTTTGCCTATCTCCACTATTCTAGATGCTACAGACTTCAAACAAATTGCTATAGATAGTTTAAGAAATGCTCTTTATTTTACTGTTCAATGACATGCAAAATACAGACGTCAATCTATGCACATCGTTCTGATACGATTGCAATTCTAGTTTTCTTCTTCTTCTTCTTAGACCTCAGACCCCATTCGTTTTGCACAGGGTGTTTGTGAGCTCTGTCTAGGTCCTTTCCCCTTGTCCATTTCATTTCAAATTTCGTATGCATGTTCCTTGGCATCCCTTCTAACTTACTGAGGTCTTCGTTTTTCGAACTCACTCATGCATGACCGTCCAGGCGCCATTTTGTCCGTTTTGGGGCCATTTTCATGCCTTTTGTTCTCCTTGCCTATCTCAGCTATCCTACATCCTACAGACTTCTAACAAATTCCTGTAGATAGTCCAAGAGTTGCTCTTTACATTCTTTTTTTAAAGTGAATACCAAAAATGCCATCTTCACACTGTAAATTTAAGTCCGAAATCCGCCATGTTGAAAAACGCTAAATTTCTTGAAATTTTCCCTCCCGAATATTAAAAATTCCTATAACTTTGTCATATCAATTGATTTTTGTCCCAAACTTTTACCATGTGTTGGTCTTGCCGTTGCACACATTTCTGCCATATTTCATGCATTTCTGATTACGCATTATATAAACAGCGCCCTCTAAAGTTTTCAAAATGGCTCCCTTCATGTGGCCGTATCTCCGTCATGCCTGGGTAAACCCGTACCCTTTTTTGGATTTAGATACTTCAAGATATACCCTTTTCAACCAAATAAAAAAATATATACCTCATCACTGACCGACTTTGAGAAAATTGCACTTGAAAATCACAATATTTGCATAAATGCCGAAATAAAGACAAATTGCTCTAATTTTGTGAAGGTTCAACGTACGTCTTTGAAATTTGGTGGGTATGTGTATTTATGTATTTGACAACTGTTAACCAAATTTGGTTGAAATCGATGACGTCATCGCAAAGATATTACGTAATAACCCTAATTTACTATGCATTACATAATATTGCATAATATGCTTATTTTAAATGGCGCGCTAGTTGCAGTTGGCTCACAATGACCGCAATGAAATTCCCTCGTCAGGGATGCAAAAAAAGATATATGGTCTCACAGAATATTTTGAGTAAATCGCGATTGAAGTCGGGTCATTATACGGATCCTGCACATGTATTACATGTATTGTCTATGGGGCAAATCGGTTTCCCGCATTTGGCCCCCTGAACGATTTTTATTTTTCTTGAAATTTTGCAGGTACATGCTTCGAGGCAAAATGAAGAGACTCTCGAAGCCGGATTTTCAAAATCTATCAAGCGCTTTGTTTTAAACGCTATTTTATATCCTGCATAGATGCCACTACCAAGGAACTATGGCATGCCATCCGGGCCAGATTTCCATTGTGGCCAGTTTGTTTTGCATGCAGTGGTTGTGATCACTGTCTAGGTCCTTTCCCCTTGTCCATTTCGATTCAAATTTCGTATGCATGTTCCTTGGCATGCCATGTAATGCACAGAACTCTTCATTTTTCGAAATCACTCATGCATGACCGTCCAGGCGCCATTTTGTCCGTGTTTCGTACCTTTTGTTCGATTTTGCCTATCTCCACTATTCCAGATGCTACAGACTTCAAACAAATTGCTATAGATAGTTTAAGAGATGCTCTTTATTTTACTGTTCAAGGACATGCAAAATACAGACGTCAATCTATGCACATCGTTCTGATACGATTGCAATTCTAGTACTTCTTCTTTTTCTTCTTCTTTAGCCTCAGACCCCATTCGTTTTGTACAGGGTGTTTGTGAGCTCTGTCTAGGTGCTTTCCCCTTGTCCATTTCATTTCAAATTTTGTATGCATGTTCCTTGGCATGTCTAGTTGTGCATTGAGGTCTTCGTTTTTCTAACTCACTCATGCATGACCGTCCAGGCGCCATTTTGTCCGTTTTGGGGCCATTTTCATGCCTTTTGTTTTCCTTGCCTATCTCAGCTATCCTACATCCTACAGACTTCTAACAAATTCCTGTAGATAGTCCAAGAGTTGCTCTGTACATTCTAATAAAAAAATTAATACGAAAAATGCCATCTTCACACTGTAAATTTAAGTCCGCAATCGGCCATATTGAAAAACGCTAAATTTCTTGTTATTTTCACTCCCGAATATTAAAAATTCCTATAACTTTGTCATATCAATTGATTTTTGTCTCAAACTTTTACCATGTCTTGGTCTTGGCGTTGCACACATTTCTGCCAGATTTCATGCATTTCCGATTACGCATTATATAAACAGCGCCCTCTAAAGTTTTCAAAATGGCTCTCTTCGTGTGGCCGTATCTCCGTAATGCCTGGGTAAACCCGTACCCTTTTTTGGATTTAGATACTTCAAGATATACCCTTTCAGCCAAATAAAAAAATATATACCCCATCACTGACCGACTTTGAGAAAATTGCACTTGAAAATCACAATATTTGCATAAATGCCGAAATAAAGACAACTTGCTCTAATTTTGTGAACATTCAACGTACGTCTTTGAAATTTGGTGGGTATGTGTATTTGTGTATTTGACAACTGTTAACCAAATTTGGTTGAAATCGATGACGTCATCGCTAAGATATCACGCAAAAACCTTAATTTACTATGCATTACATAATATTGCATAATATGCTTATTTTAAATGGCGCGCTAGTCGCAGTTGGCTCACAATGACCGCAATAAAATTCCCTCATCAGGGATGCAAAAAAAGATATATGGTCTCACAGAATATTTTGAGTAAATCGCGATTGAAATCGGGTCATTATACGGATCCTGCACATGTATTACATGTATTGTCTATGGGGCAAATCGGTTTCCCGCATTTGGCCCCCTGAACGATTTTTATTTTTCTTGAAATTTTGCAGGTACATGCTTCGAGGCAAAATGAAGAGACTCTCGAAGCCAGATTTTTAATATCTATCAAGCGCTTTGTTTTAATCGCAATTTTATATCCTGCATAGATGCCACTACCTACGGAACTATGGCAAGCCATCCGGCCGATATTTCCATTGTGGCCAATTTGTTTTGCATGCAGTGCTTGAGATCACTGTCTAGGTCCTTTCCCCTTGTCCATTTCGATTCAAATTTCGTATGCATGTTCCTTGGCATGCCATGTAATGCACTGAACTCTTCATTTTCCAAAATCACTCATGCATGACCGTCCAGGCGCCATTTTGTCCGTGTTTCGTACCTTTTGTTCGATTTTGCCTATCTCCACTATTCCAGATGCTACAGACTTCAAACAAATTGCTATAGATAGTTTAAGAGATGCTCTTTATTTTACTGTTCAAGGACATGCAAAATACAGACGTCAATCTATGCACATCGTTCTGATACGATTGCAATTCTAGTTCTTCTTTTTCTTCTTCTTCCTCAGACCCCATTCGTTTTGCACAGGGTGTTTGTGAGCTCTGTCTAGGTCCTTTCCCCTTGTCCATTTCATTTCAAATTTCGTATGCATGTTCCTTGGCATCCCTTCTAGGTCACTGAGGTCTTCGTTTTTCGAACTCACTCATGCATGACCGTCCAGGCGCCATTTTGTCCGTTTTGGGGCCATTTTCATGCCTTTTGTTTTCCTTGCCTATCTCAGCTATCCTACATCCTACAGACTTCTAACAAATTCCTGTAGATAGTCCAAGAGTTGCTATTTACATTCTTTTTTTAAAGTGAATACCAAAAATGCCATCTTCACACTGTAAATTTAAGTCCGAAATCCGCCATGTTGAAAAACGCTAAATTTCTTGAAATTTTCCCTCCCGAATATTAAAAATTCCTATAACTTTGTCATATCAATTGATTTTTGTCCCAAACTTTTACCATGTGTTGGTCTTGCTATTGCACACATTTGTGCCATATTTCATGCATTTCTGATTACGCATTATATAAACAGCGCCCTCTAAAGTTTTCAAAACGGCTCTCTTCATGTGGCCGTATCTCCGTCATGCCTGGGTAAACCCGTACCCTTTTTTGGATTTAGATACTTCAAGATATACCCTTTTCAGCCAAATAAAAAAATATATACCTCATCGCTAACCGACTTTGAGAAAATTGCACTTGAAAATCACAATATTTGCATAAATGCCGAAATAAAGACAAATTGCTAAAATTTTGTGAAAGTTCAACGTACGTCTTTGAAATTTGGTGAGTATGTGTATTTATGTATTTGACAACTGTTAACCAAATTTGGTTGAAATCGATGACGTCATCGCGAAGATATTACGTAATAACCTTAATTTACTATGCATTACATAATATTGCATAATATGCTTATTTTAAATGGCGCGCTAGTCGCAGTAGGCTCACAATGACCGCAATAAAATTCCCTCATCAGGGATGCAAAAAAAGATATATGGTCTCACAGAATATTTTGAGTAAATCGCGATTGAAGTCAGGTCATTATACGGATCCTGCACATGTATTACATGTATTGTCTATGGGGCAAATCGGTTTCCTGCATTTGGCCCCCTGAACGATTTTTATTTTTCTTGAAATTTTGCAGGTACATGCTTCGAGGCAAAATGAAGAGACTCTCGAAGCCAGATTTTTATTATCTATCAAGCGCTTTGTTTTAATCGCAATTTTATATCCTGCATAGATGCCACTACCTACGGAACTATGGCAAGCCATCCGGCCGATATTTCCATTGTGGCCAATTTGTTTTGCATGCAGTGCTTGTGATCACTGTCTAGGTCCTTTCCCCTTGTCCATTTCGATTCAAATTTCGTATGCATGTTCCTTGGCATGCCATGTAATGCACTGAACTCTTCATTTTCCGGAATCACTCATGCATGACCGTCCAGGCGCCATTTTGTCCGTGTTTCGTACCTTTTGTTCGATTTTGCCTATCTCCACTATTCTAGATGCTACAGACTTCAAACAAATTGCTATAGATAGTTTAAGAGATGCTTTTTATTTTACTGTTCAATGACATGCAAAATACAGACGTCAATCTATGCACATCGTTCTGATACGATTGCAATTCTAGTTCTTCTTCTTTTTCTTCTTAGACCTCAGACCCTATTTGTTTTGCACAGGGTGTTTGTGAGCTCTGTCTAGGTCCTTTCCCCTTGTCCATTTCATTTCAAATTTCGTATGCATGTTCCTTGGCATGTCTAGTTGTGCACTGACGTCTTCGTTTTTCGAATTCACTCATGCATGACCGTCCAGGCGCCATTTTGTCCGTTTTGGGGCCATTTTCATGCCTTTTGTTCTCCTTGCCTATCTCAGCTATCCGACATCCTACAGACTTCTAACAAATTTCTGTAGATAGTCCAAGAGTTGCTCTTTATATTGTAATAAAAAAATTAATACGAAAAATGCCGTCTTCACACTGTAAATTTAAGTCCGCAATCGGCCATATTGAAAAACGCTAAATATCTTGAAATTTTCACTCCCGAGTATTAAAAATTCCTATAACTTTGTCATATCAATTGATTTTTGTCTCACACTTTTACCAAGTCTTGGTCTTGGCGTTGCACACATTTCTGCCAGATGTCATGCATGTCTGATTACGCATTATATAAACAGCGCCCTCTAAAGTTTTCAAAACGACTCTCTTCCTGTGGCCGTATCTCCGTCATGCCTGGGTAAACCTGTACCCTTTTTTGGATTTAGATACTTCAAGATATACCCTTTTCAGCCAAATAAAAAAATATATACCTCATCACTGACCGACTTTGAGAAAATTGCACTAGAAAATCACAATATTTGCATAAATGCCGAAAAAAAGACAAATTGCTCTAATTTTGTGAACATTCATCGTACGTCTTTGAAATTTGGTGGGTATGTGTATTTGTGTATTTGACAACTGTTACCTTAATTTCGTTGAAATCGATGACGTCATCGCGAAGATATTACGTAAAAACCTTTATTTACTATGCATTACATAATATTGCATAATATGCTTATTTTAAATGGCGCGCTAGTTGCAGTTGGCTCACAATGACCGCAATGAAATTCCCTTGTCAGGGATGCAAAAAAAGATATATGGTCTCACAGAATATTTTGAGTAAATCGCGATTGAAGTCGGGTCATTATACGGATCCTGCACATGTATTACATGTATTGTCTATGGGGCAAATCGGTTTCCCGCATTTGGCCCCCTGAACGATTTTTATTTTTCTTGAAATTTTGCAGGTACATGCCTCGAGGCAAAATGAAGAGACTCTCGAAGCCAGATTTTTAATATCTATCAAGCGCTTTGTTTTAATCGCAATTTTATATCCTGCACAGATACAACTACCTAGGAACTATGGCATGCCATCCGGGCCAGATTTCCATTGTGGCCAATTTGTTTTGCATGCAGTGCTTGTGATCACTGTCTAGGTCCTTTCCCCTTGTCCATTTCGATTCAAATTTCGTATGCATGTTCCTTGGCATGCCATGTAATGCACTGAACTCTTCATTTTCCGGAATCACTCATGCATGACCGTCCAGGCGCCATTTTGTCCGTGTTTCGTACCTTTTGTTCGATTTTGCCTATCTCCACTATTCTAGATGCTACAGACTTCAAACAAATTGCTATAGATAGTTTAAGAGATGCTTTTTATTTTACTGTTCAATGACATGCAAAATACAGACGTCAATCTATGCACATCGTTCTGATACGATTGCAGTTCTAGTATTTCCACTGTTTCTCTCTCTCTCTCACTCATTTTCCCCACCACTGTTTCTCACTGTATCACTCTCCCTCTCTATCTTGCTTCTTTCAACATTCCCCTATTATCTGTTGTACATTGTAGGGTACATATACTTACACATTTATTTTCGACTTAATACATGTAATGATAACATTTTTATATTAAAATAATTGCCTCTTGACTGCTTACAAAATACACCGTGTTACAATACATTTTTTTCCATTCTATAGTTAGATTTTGATTTCACTCCGTAATGATATTCAAGTTCTTTCCCCAGTTTAACCCCTAATGCTAATTAAATTAAACCTATCTATATTTAAAGAGAAGTCTGCTATGAATCAATTATTCATATATGTTTCATCAACAAACTAATTGCCTTTCAGTGTGAATGGTACTTGGGCTGTACATAGGAGAAGACCCCCCCCCCCCCCCCCCATGGTGCCACGGGTAATTTCTGCTAGTCTTTTATAATTTCCTTTATTTTTTAATGAAATGTGGATGAATTCAATAAAGAATTCAATGGTGTAACCTATTGCTTAGTTGATTGATTAATTCATGATTGTTTTATAATTTCACTGAAATATATGACTACCAACATCAAGTTCAGCTTTTAATATTTCTTTTGCTTTCTTGAATATTTCTTTAATATTTTCTTTGTGTTGAAAACAATTTGGGCATGCTCCAGAGAGGATGTGGCAAAGAGATGTCGAAACTGTCTTCCTTTTACCTTCTTTTAATTCTTCCTCGTCTTAGCTTCTTTAAGGTTTCCTTGATTTCATTTTTCTGTTGCTTCATCATCAAATTTGCTGATAGAGGTTAATTATTTTATGTTTTAAAGATTGGGGGGGGGGGGGTCATTTTGCGGTTTGCCGACAAGCTATCAAAATCGCTGACTTTCCCCATGGAAATGATGGAATGTCCGCCTTCCACCCTTAGCGACGTCCTTTGCCATGTAGCCCCATTGGCTAAAATTATAATGCTAAAAAATGAACGGGTCTGTTTTAGCGTCATAATTCTGCCTCTTCTTTTTTGATGAATATTTTCAAGACAATTTAGATTTGCGATATATCATATAAATTATTTAATTTCTCTTTCTCCCGTTTTTGCTGTCACTTTTGATATTTTTAATTGAAGTTGTTTAAAATTTTTCTAAAGTTGATTTCGAAAGAGATTTGTCCAGGGGCGACGCTAGCGGTGTGAACCCTCCCCACTTATAATCGGTGTCGGCAAACCTCATAATGATATTGTAAATTGTTTTGAGTCAGGCCGGCAAATCTTTAAAAAAATATAAATGATATATCGGAGGAGGTGTTTGTTGCGGTAATCAAAAGAAAATTGCAGATTGATGTAAATTTGGTCCAAAAAGACCCTTCCTTGGTGTCCCTATAACTTAAAATAACGACATTATGCTCAATTAAGAATGGCCTAGATAAATTTCATAAATTGGTCACTTTATAAATTTCCTAAGATGAGAGCAGGGGGATACAGATGCGACTTAACCTTAGCTTCAAATATCATGTTGGTGGGGAGGTAGGGCAACAATAAAGGACCCCCTCTTTACAGGAAAATGCACTGTATTCTATATAACTCATCCTTACCTAATTTATTGGAAGCATGATTGCATGATAAGTGATCAAAATTATCTAGGCCATTGGTTATTGAAAACCACCGTAAAGGTTGGCCAGGCGCAGGTTCATGAAAGGGGGGGAGGGTTTGTGGGGGGCAAGTACCTTAACTACCCTCAGTTTCGAAACAACAAAGCATATGGAAATCGTGAGAAACTCACTTTAATATATATAACATTTGTCAAATAGTTTTTTCAATAGTTTTCCATTCCATATATTTGTTTAAAATAAATTGTTCACATTTGTATTGCTTGAATTTTGTTGATATCACTGCTTGATTTAAAAAATTAAAAAAATTATACATGCCGCTTGTTATTTTTTTTTAGGCATCGATTTATATTTAGATATAATATACACTTAGCTGAAATTTGTCGTATACACGTCGTGGCCTCTGGTCGAACAATAATATTAACGTACGATTTTAGTATTTCAATGCAAAGTATTTTGACACATGCATGCACCTCCATGTAAATCATTAAAATTGCTTGAAATTATAATTTCAAAAACATGACAAGACAAACACAATTTTAATGGGACATGGCGAATCTCAAATGCGATACAAGTTCCATTAAACAAATAAAAAACAAGTAGAATGACAGTGATCAACATTTTTGTCTGAATAAAAGTATAGTTACAGTTCCCATCTATTTTAACATTTTTGTCTGAATAAAAGATTACAGTTCCCATCTATTTCAACACTTGTCATCTTCTTCCTCTTCTTCAAGTTCTTCTCAAGAGTCAAGGCCCTTCTGCCTCCTTTTCATAACAGTGCATTTGGCCACCTTCAGTGTCTTTTCATGCTTATTGTTAACTTGAGCTTTATTCCATATACGTTTCTGTAACATCAACGCTAAAGAAATTGGAGCAAAGAAAACCTCAAAATTATAGATTAACATCATTTACTTGCAAAAATTTTATGAACTTAAACTCTTTCTTTAGAAATAAATATCTCAAAACAATTTTTTTAAAGAGAAATGATTTATAATTCTCAAACTAAGGAAAATAATTATGAATAACTGTTTTGAAATCAGTTGATTTGATTTATTTATATCTCTTTATGATTTTTTTCTTTAAACATATTTTACAAACTGTTTACAACATAATAATATAAAACAAATATTAATACATTATCAACAAGTACAGAAGTTGTATAGTTATCGTAAATGAATCATAATGAAGGAATGTCACAAGAGCAGAGTTTGATGGCTTGACAATAGTTTACAGATAGATAATATTCCTAATTATAACAAACATATTATCTACAAGAATGAAGAAATGTGTTTTACACATGTTTGCATTATGGACAGCACTGAAAAGATGACATTTCAATAATAATCACAAAGATATTCTCGTAGCATAATATTATTAGTTACACCCTGCTTGTTCACGGAATACGGGAAATATCTACGTTCTGGTTCCATATTCCACGAGGCCGGAGGCCGAATGGAATATGGAACCAGAACGTAGATATTTCCCGTATTCCGTGAGAACAAGCAGGGTGCAACGGTTTTATCCCTTAAAGTGTACACATATAATTTATTGGTCAAGAAACAAAGAAATAATAAAACATTTTTTTTTCAAACATCATTGTACTCACCATCTTGTTCGAATCCTTGTGCTCCCTCTTGCCTTATCAATTCTCATATTATCCATTTCACAAGGTTTCCAAGTTATTTATACTGTTCCAAACAACTTGTAAATCTATATAAAATTCCAAACTAACAATAACATATGTATAATATCCATTTGTTCTCCAGTAATTTAATTGCTTTTCGGATAAACATTCACAACAAGGTTGTGGATGGTGCATCCAGTGAATGAAGGCATTGTGGCTCTGAAACGTGGTGATGTCAAGTTTACGCGCTGATTAGTTGTGATTACTTGATTGATACTAGTATTTCCCACACTGCGTATTTCTTGGGTTTGTTGCTCAACCTCAAAATTTTCCAAATCACGCAAAATTGGGCTGAAGTCTAAGCCAAAATCAGGCATAGGTTGTTCTTCGGGAGGCTCAGGCTCTTGTGGAACAGTCGCAGTGTGCGGTGGTCTTTGTCTTTGAAGCGTATTCCGAGAATGCGAATCTGATGGCACTATACAGATGTACTGGGACCAGGACTACATGTAGACCGACTGTCAACAGGATTAGATCTGGACTGTATTCCAATTTCAGACAAGCCTGCAGTTGGAACTGCAATTTGATCCATGAGATTTTCACTCAGCGATCTACCCATGTCCAATTTTCGCTTGGTCCGATACACGTTGATAGACAGAAAGAGAACTGACCGATTTGTGTCCAGTCACTGCCTGAATTTGGGATGCAGCGTACTTTTTCCTTGAAAGGATCGTAGCACCAGTAACACGCACAGAATGGTTGGTATACAATTGAGATGGTTGATACTTTTGACTCGGCTTTTTCATGAAAGTTTGCAGTGTCTCCAACCCCACACACTTCTTATAAAACCATATGTGATTGCTGATCTGACCCTTATCTTTGGGCCTCTGCCATAGACTGGGACAGTCAGGGTTCAAATGTTGAATGTAGGTTTCGAATGATGTAACTGGGCACCGCGAATTACCTGGCAACTCTGGCATCAGTGCTGTGTAGCTCTCCCTATCAAACTCATTATGGTTTTTGTTCAATTCATCGACAGCTTTGCACAACATATCTTCTGCCGGTATTCACATCAGTCCTAATGACAAAGGTGGATTTTGTCATTTGATGCATGTTTTCAGCTCCTCGCCGAAAAAAATAGAATCGAATGTCAAATTGAACTTTTTCTTGTAGCATGACTGGATCTTGCAGACATTCGAAATTACTGTACAACTTTGTTAGGTCTATTTCAGCTATTTCGGGATGATGCGAAATTTCCCCTTTTCCAATATCTTTCAGTTCTCGAAGTGCAGCTTTGAAAGATTCATTTGATGCAGAAAATTCCTTGTCCTTGATAATATCATAACCCTTTGCATTTGGAGGAGATTTCAAATATCTGTTCAAACTATGACGGAGATTTTCTAATGTGGAGGCCTTGTAAAAGGCTTGCTTACCGCCGGTACCAGCCTTGATGCTACCGGGAGTTTCCCCGTCACTCTTCTGCTTCCGAGCGCCCAGCCAGAATCCTTCCAGAGCTCCATTGAGTTTTTCGGCCGAAAAACTTTCAAAGCAAACATCAGAATAATCGTCGCTTTCCTCCAAATAAGCCCGGAAGGCTCTTGCTGCTTTCAAATTTGCTTTGATCGTGTTCTTAGGTGTGGTAGATGTTTTCTTATCGGATATTTCATCCCTGGAATGGTGTTGAAATCTCCGCGCAGCCATTTTGTCGTCTGGAAGTGTGCGATATCTTGGCGATAGCGCCTATATATATCGATAGCTTCCTCGGAATACGGCTTCATATTCAGTGATTGAAATCGCCACTGCGCATGAGCACAACGATGAAAAAACAACATAAAACATTAAAACAACAACGACAACGAAACATAAAACGGGGATACGGGCTCATATTACCCGTTTGATCTTTTTGACCAAGTAAATGAGGTTAGTAAATACAGAATTATCTCTCAGACAAATTGACCAATCAGTTTACAGAATTCATGAAAAAAAGAGCCCACTAAGAGATAATGTCCTATATTTCTTTCAATTAATATAAAGTCTGCACTTAATTGATATAAGCATGGTTGTGGTTAATCAAACATTTCCATTATCCCGAAGGGACTTTTTCCCCCTTTAATATTATTTTGTTTTTGTCATTACTGTTGGCGATAGTTAAATAGTTCAATAGTTCATAATAAATCACAAAATAACCTTCTTGCACTAAAGCATTCTAATCAAAAGATATATATATTTACAAACTTTTCATGATCATATTAAATCATAAAAAATCATTTCTCTCCAATCATGAAATGATTAATTAGAATGAGAAAAATACAATTTTATTTTTAATGAATATTTCGATAGAAAATACTTTTGAAATTAAGTGATATTTCTTATTTTTATTCCCATATCCATAGACTAAAAAGTAACAACATTGTATTGGGACGTCCATGTCGCAACTCTTTAATACAGGGACACTAGTGACAGGCAGTGCCGTATCTCTATATACGGCACTGGTGACAGGGTCGTAAAAGCGCCACCTCAACTTCGGCGGCAGAAAAATAATAGTTTTTTCCGTAATCAAGGACGAAATTTCCAGTCATTTCAATGTTCGAAGACTTCTTCTTCGCCAAAATACGCAAAAAGAAAGATATCCGTCCATATTTTCCTTTTAATAAACATTTTCAGTATGAGTTTTGGTTTTAACTTCGTTAAGCTTTTCGTTGTAATGGCGATACAAGGCTGAGGACCGACTTTTAGAAAGGATTTATTGTAAAATAACGGGATCGCCGACAATACAAAAGTACGTAGACTAGTGTGTATTTGTTCGATGTTCATGTGTGCACGATTTTTTCGCTTGTGATTGTTTTAACGACGAGCACTGGCTATTATGAGCAATTTGACGCGTTAGTGGTACGGTAAAAAAAACACGCGGCCGGCTACTGGTCCCTCTACGGTAGTCCATTTAGAATCAAATATAAATAAAGCCTTTTCAAATAAAGAAAGCACTCTTGTAGTTTTTTTAGATTTGGAAAAGGCATGTGATATGCTATGGCCTACTGCTGTTATTATTAGATTGGAACAGTTAGGCATTCGTGGAAATATAGTCGAATGGATACAAAATTTTCTCTCAAATCGTATACAAGTCTAGATAAATGGAACACTTTCTGACATTAAATTTACTCAAAATGGTATTCCTCAAGGAAGTGTTATAAGTCCAGCTCTTTTTAATATAGCTGTAAACGACTTGGAAAAGGTTATTATGGGAATAAATTTCTCTCAATATGCAGATGATATACATGTAGCTATATGGAAATCTAATGGAAATGTGACTTATATTACAAAAAAGAAAATCCAACAGAACTTAGATTCTATAGATTCTTGGTGTAGGAAGTGGGGATTTATCTGCAAACAAAACAGCTGCTGTTCTTTTTACAAAAAAAGAAAAAGAAAAGCCGAGTCTAAACTTAAGATACAAGGAGAAAATATTAACTTTCAAAAGTCAGCAAAATTTTTGGGAGCTATATTCGATAATAAATTAAATTGGAATGAACATGTGGAAGATCCTGCCCCTTTGCATTGCATTGCGATGTGCCTCAAGGCTCCGTGTGAGGCCCGACACTTTTCTCCATCTACTTGAGCAGACTGAAACATGTGTTACAACACCACAACATCCACTATCACTGCTATGCCGATGATGTCCAACTCTATGTTTCGTTCCCTCCAGACCAGGCCAAGGCAATTGAGGCTATACAGCGACTAGAGACTGCCATATAAGCTGTTAAAGAATGGATGAGTCTGAATTCTCTCAAACTAAATTACGACAAATCTGAGTTTCTACTTGTTGGTTCCAAAGCACAACTGGCAAAGATAAATGTACAATGTATTTCTATCAATAATCGTTGTATCTATGCTAGTAAATCTTGTAGAAATTTAGGAGTAACTTTTGATAGTACCATGTCAATGTCAAACCATGTATCCAATACCTGCAAATCTGTACGTTACCAGCTAAGAAACTTGGGAATGATCCGAAAATACCTCACACGTTCTGCCACAGAAAAGATTGTACATGCTCTTATTTCATCTCGCTTAGACTTTTGTAATTCACTCAAGTACCGTTTACATCAAACTGAAGTTTCTCGTTTACAAAGGATACAAAATACTGCTGCTCGAGTTGTCACCTTATCAAAAAAGTTTAATCATATAACACATATCCTTTAATCGCTTAATTGGCTTCCTGTAAAGTTTCGTAGTATATTTAAGATTCTTTTGTTTGTATTTCATTGTCTTCATGGTATGGCTCCTGTTTTGTTTAATCGTTACAATCCCCGTAGACAACTAAGGTCCTCTGACTCTTCCCTACTTGTTGTACCTAAAACGAAAACATTATGGGGGGTCGATCTTTTTCACATGCGGGATCTACTTTCTGGAACCAACTGCCACATCCACTTAGAGATATATCCACTGTAAATGCATTTAAGACTTCCCTGAAAACACATCTGTTCCAAAAAGCATTTGATTAATGTATGCTGGTTTCCTGGCCATTTCTTCCCATGTTACATACCTTTGTGTATTTTTATCATTACTATGTATTTGCAACATGTGCTGTAGTGTTTGGACAATTTGCAATTGTGTTTTCTATGTGATCTCTATCCTACCTGTGTAACTGTAATTTCAATTTTCCAGCGCCTTGAGCACTGTATTTTAGTGCATGTGGCGCTTTATAAATATGCATTATTATTATTATTATTATTATTATTATTATAATATATATATATATATATATATATAGTCGAGAGATGCAAGAAGAAAATAAATCTCTTTAAATGTATATTAGTGGGCTGGATTGGGGTCCGGATTGTACCATAATGCTGCATATTTATAAAATGCTCATTCAACCAATATTGGAATATGGATGTGAAGCATTTAATTCAGCAGCTAAATCTACAAAACAAAAACTTGATAGTATTCAGTACCAAGCACTCAAAATTTGTACAGGAGCGTTATATGATGCAGCACTTAGTTTGTTACAATTTGAATGTGGTGAACCACCACTTCAATTACGACGTGAATTTGTATGTCGTTTATATAGTATTAAGTTAAATATGTAAACAAACATCCAAACAAACATATTTTAATGGATAATTGGCAAAAATATTATTTTGCTGATACATGGCAGAGTAATACATGTACATGTATGTGTCATAAACCTTTTGAAGGAAGATGTGACCAACTGAATTTAAGCTATTATCTTCCACATAATACTTTCCTTATTGGCTCTATACTACACCTAATATCTCTGAAGAAATTTTAAGCTCTATTAAACATACTTCAGATAAGAATGAAATATGCTTAATTGTAAAAGAAAAGATTCATACTCTTTGGTTTGGATCTCTTCACATAATATACAAATGGATCAGCTGACCCCAAAACTCATACTGTAGGATGTATATATACATTCCTTTCTTTAAATCCTCAAATGTGTAAGATGAGTCGTACATTTATACGGCAAAACTTTTTGCAGTATTATTAGCCTTAGAATGGATTGAAGAAGTTCACCTCTTAATTCCTGTATTTTTATGGATTGTTTAAGTGCTCTACAAGCCATATCACAATTTAATCCTAACAATAAATTAGTTTGTGATATTCGTCATGCTTTAATTAACATACAAAAACAGGGTTGAATAGTCCATTTTGAATGGATACCAGGACATTGTGGGATTAAGGGAAATGAAGTACATGTAGCTGATATGATAGCAAAGCGAGCTACTAGAAAGAGCTCTGTAGATATCACACTCCGTGTAATAACAACGGAAATTAAACAAGTATTGAAAAAATGATCTCCTTCAAACATGGCAAAAACAATGGAATGAATCTAAAGGCTCCATTCTTAAAATTTTAGAGCCAACAGTCTCTCTACATAAGAATTTATTGAATTTGCCAAGGTAGCAGGAGGTTATAAGTTATAGATTGCGTTTTGGAGCGTTTAGTGGATTGAAGAGTTTTCAGTTTAAAATTGGAAATAATCCTGATGGACTTTGTGATGTGTGTCAAGTCTTTGATAGCGTTCACCATTTGTTATTTCGATGTACTAAAAATAAAACAGAATTAAATTAAAAGATACCTTGAAATGCCCATTTAATCAGATGTCACTTAGGGACATCTTTAAAGATAAGTGTAGTACTACACTAGTTATTAGATTCATTATAGATAGTGGTATTCAAATATAATGCCAATTTACAGAAATGTAAAGAAGTTTAATAATTTCTCGATGTGGGGGGGGGGGGGGCATATGTGGGATTGTCTTGTATAGGGTTAGGCCTAGGCCTGTATTACTTGATCCCTTGTGAGTGATAAGCCTGCGGGACGGCCCTTTGGGTTATTTCCTTAAACTGCAGGAGAACAGAGCGGTATAACCAGGCACCTGTCCTCTGTAGTTTAGACTCTTCACAGGACTTCTTGCTTTTGCTTCCTCCTCTTTCACACTTAAGCTTTAAATACACAAAGTAAATTATCATTCTTTCATTCATCTGTTTCTTTTGTGATAAAGAGTAATGATATGATCGCATGTATGCAGTGCACTATATGACATTGATGTAGTCATATTTTAAATTTTGGTTGATCAGTTTTGCATGAAAAATTTAAATTATAATATTTGTTGATGCTAATTAAAAACTTGTTTTTCTTTTCTTTCAGAATACTTTTTTTCTGGAAAAACCACCACTTGACTGACTTACGACTGTATTGTAACTGGCACACATGACCTTCATGTTAGATCAAAGTGCCATTTTATTTTACTCAACATCAACAACAGTGCAAACGGATTCATTTAATAAATCATGGAAACGCAAGCATCATTTTTACACCAACGGAGCGTTGTCATCCCTAGCTCATTTTTTCCCCGATTGATGTGTCAAATGAAAGGGCAGAAAATGAACTTTCGAGAAATGTGATTATCTCTTTGAAATTCAGATATCGCTGGCCAAACGACTTTTGGTAGCCTTGCTTTATATTTTCTTTATTCACTCATGCGTGAAGTATGTATCATAATTTATGAGTGGCATAAAATGAAAGAAGAGGAACCAATCTTTACAAATATGTGTCATTTATTAATCATAATTGTGATTAAAATATGATTAAACATCGATAAATATCGGGTTTCGTTTTTTTCTGCGACGCACTGTACTTCATCTTGTTTAGGAAGCCGGAAAAAAAAAACCATGTATGGTATCGCTAAATGATCAGGAGGTCACAATGATCAGATGTCTGATGGACACAGGCAGAGAAGAGAAGTTCTTTTACAAAGTATCGCTAAATGTTCAGGAGGTCACAATGATCACATGTCTGATGGACACAGGGAAAGAAGAGAAGTTCTTTTACAAAGTAGACAGTTTGAAGCTTCTTATTTGGGTAGAGTCATACATCTATAATTCATCTGAAAATATGAACTTTACAAAATCTGAACTTAATGAAAACAGAATGCATTTTCTGTATTATACAAACCAAAATCAGTGCATAAGGCCCGCTTAAGGGCCGGTTCCATATCACCGACAACGAAAGAAGTTCCCAAAACTATGAATAGGTGCAACATATCTTTTGTTGACATGTATATATTAGTAATAATATAATAACGGAACTCCCACCAGACAGGACACTTGTATGAATTTCATTCATACTAACAATGCATTCAGGGACCATCTGTAAAAAGTGGAAAAGCAGCATCGGCTCTGTGACGCGTACATAAACCAATCCGTTGTTTCTACCCGTCAATGACCACGTACATAATTATACGGTATCATGTACCTGACATTTGACTGGCTTAGCGCCCTGTACATGTACATCCTTTAAGAGCTCCGAATCATTATCAAAATAATTATGTAGCGGCCCGTAGCATTTCGACAAAACTGCGAACCGGTACATCAGTTTCAATCCTTTGCATTAACCTTGGCCCTTTTAAAAAGTACTTTTTAAATCTTGAAAGTGTATATTTTTGAAAACTCATTCCAATTTGGCATGGAATTTGAAATTGTTCCTCCAGTTATGATGATATTTCTGATTGTACTATTATTCTTACCGAGGAACAAACATAACTTTATTATTTATACGTCTATGAATGTTCTCAATCATCCAGGTGGTAGATAAATAACGTTAAATATTATAGAAAAGTCAACTGGGTTTGTTCTGTTTTAGCTTGCCACATTTCACATCCACTCTGGGACGCTTCATCAGGCCAACTTGTCTTTGGCGGCAAATGGTTGTTGACCATTCATATAAAATCTACTTTCGTTTCACCTCTCTGAACGTTGACCATTTGCTTATAACTTTCAAAGACTTTCGAACTACATTGAAAAATTCATAAACAATTCAACTTTATTTTTAACGGCCATGTCTAAAATATACACAGTATATGAAATCATGAGTTTGTATCATTTTTTTCACATAAATAGGATCACCCTATGGGATTGCCATTGCTGAGACACTGAGGATTCTCTACATCGCTTACTGGCGGTCAAGCAAAATAACATCCATGTCGATTGCACCGGACAGCCCTATACCAGGAACTGAAACTGACTTTGTAACGCAAGGTATTACTAGGCCTACAGCGTTGGCGGTTGATGAACAACAGGGGTAGGTATTGTAAACCTTTTATTGACACTTTGCGTGATGTTTTTGTTTTCTTTAATTCAGCAAAATACTGCGATGGCTGATTTATTTGCACATGTAATAGCACTCCCTTTTTTTGGGGGGGGGGCTAATTTTTTTACATTAATATATCCTCACAATTTAGGTTTTCTCATTGACCATTGTAATCATTTTGCCACTAAAAATTCATTTAGTGTGCATTCAAATTAAAGCGAAATTCGTACTCGGACGAGTCCCGTGAAGTCAAATTAAAAAAATTGGAGCATTCACGGATGTGCATTCAAAGTTACAAGTCCGAACACTTTTTGTGAAAGATCCGCGCATTCAAGTTAACACGGTAATGTATAGCTATGACTATGATGGGGTAGTTTCCGGCACTCAATTTAAGAGGCGACCAATTTGCTAATCTGTGCATTCATTTTAATGGATTATGGGATAAAAACGGACAAAAAAAATAATAATTATAATAATAATTATAATTTGGGGTGGGTTATACACTCGTGGATTAGTAGACTATTGTTTTGGAAGGTATCACTAACATTATTTGCCGTCCTGTTATTGACGAGTTCATATTGTGCATCTTTTAAAGGTATATCAAAAATTATTTGATAGTTTTTCCCGGCCAGTTCAATTACAGTCAATCAAAGTCATTTTGCGGGCATTCAAACATACGCAAATAACGCCCTCGAACGATTTCCATAATTGAAATTAAAAATCTCAGTATTGAAAGTGAACAACGAAGAAAACAAAATCACCTTTGTGCATTCAAATTGCAAATTCTGGTACGATTTTCATTAGACGCGCCCACTCAAGTTAATATGGTAGGCTTGATGAGCCTGTTTCAGAATTAATTTTCATTTGTATTTATTTGTAGGTACTTAGTTTGATAGTGATGATGGCATCATTTATATTATTATTATGATTGTTTGCGTCAACCAATCGAAAGGCAGGAAAAAATACATGAGAAAAGAACAAATGATGTGACAGAGAGAAAATGAACATGG